>CAMKVN010002495.1:0-13372 GCA_946474995.1 Funneliformis geosporum
TTAACCAATTAAAGTTTATAAGTTATAGATTAATATGTATCAAAAATTTCAATTTTTTAAAAAATGTCTCAGAACCCAATTTTTCTAGCAAACCTCCCTATTGTTAATTTACTGACTCTTCAATTTTGGGCAATTCCTCATCACCTTCTCGTAACTTTCTTGTTACTTTCGAGATATATTTGCAGGATGTTGTAAGCACTTCTGAGGCCTGATCATGGTTTAAACTGGGTCGAGGCAATGAGTATGCTAATTTTTTGAGTATCACTAGTGTCACTAGTGTCATCAGCTAGTATTCAGAACTAGTAACAGAACTAGTGACGGATTTGTTATCTTTCTTGAGACTATTAGACTATTTTATTTCTTTCTTGATTAGTGTCACTAGTGTCACTAGTAAAAGAGTACTAAATTTTAGAAAAAAAATTTTATTTTTCTATGATACTCCTATAGTATATATGTATCGTGATATAGTGTATGTATGATATTTATATGATGTATATATGCTATAAAAAAAAACAAAAAAAGTTAAAAACTTCAGATTTTTTCCAGTAACAGTAGTGACTCTAGTGACATTCATCAAGAAAACTTTCTTTCGGCCTAAAATTCCTAAAAAGCCTATTGTCTGCATTATTAGTTCTGTCATCAGCTTTTATTCTAGTAACACTAGCGTCAAGTTATATCATTTTTGTTTACCTCTAAATTATCTACTAGTATCTGCGTCAAAGCCAACTTGGCTTGTTTTTTCCGATGATAATATTCCCTCAATCTATGTTTTTTTGCAAGCGTATCGCAATAGTCATATCTGGAACTTGTTGGCTTACCATATTCTTTGCAAGGAACTTGCCTAGAATTCTGATGGACTTTACATCCCTTTGGATCATAGCATCTCCGATTGCACACTTCTCCAATCCTAAAAATATATTAACAATAATAAAAATTCCAGGATGGATCTTTCTAGGATTGTGTCTCCTTTTTTCTACCTCCCATTTGTATATATCTATTAATAATGTCAGGGAATAATTTTCATTTTAAACTTTTTTCTTACGAATAATATACCTCGTGTTTTGGTATAACTATAAATTATCTTAAATTGCTTGAGAAAAAATGACACAATCTGAGCTTTCAGAGTTACTCAACGTCCCTGCCCCTTTTCACCCAAAGGTTGAAAAAGAAAAATACCAGGCCAGATAATTCATTATTCTGGTGAAAAATATTTGACCAGTATTCCAACATGAGATGATATAGTAGCGAAAAATGATGACCTTAAGAGTTTGGGATTAACTGCAATCCTTGAGGATGCTCTATCCAATTGCCAAAATATTCCATTCATGGCTATTGACAATGAAGGGTTATCAAAAAAATAAATGAAAAGTACTGCTATGTATTATGTCTCTACAGTTTTCTAATTAATAGCCAAAAAGCGATAGTAATACTTTTAGGCATTCAGGTTTTCTTCGACATTCTTGTACCGAATGGAGAGTCACCAGATAATTGTGAAACAAAAGTAAGAGGTATTCTCTCTGGTAGTAAGGTGAAGACTTTAAAAATAGAGCAGATTAAAGCTTTTCCTTTCCGCAGTTATCATACAGAAAAAAAGACATATTTACGAATTTATACAAGTGGCACTGGTAAAAGAAAGACAGCCATGAAAGCCATTCAAGATAATAATTACGAAACTGCATCAGATGACTTGTACTCATTTCACCGTAAAGTGGCAAGAGAGAATAGAATCCAACTTTCTGGATGGTCTATGCTAAGTAATTATATATGTAAGAATAGAATTGATCTTTTCTGCCTGCACGCATTCTATACTTTTAAAAAAGATTTCTGTCCGCTAAAGGATTTTACAAAAATAAGTGACCAATTTCCTACTTTAGCTCTCTTACGGGATCGTACTCTTGTCTTCACGTGGGATATAGAGACGCAATCCCAAGAGTTAGGTAAATTTACCGAAGTCCTTGATCTGAATCATAATGTTATTATGATTTACATGACACTCCATTAGAAAGATGATCCAAAGTCATTAAAACAGATTTGTCTTATAAACATTGAGACAGAACCAGATTCACAACGGATTACAATCATTTGCGGAAATCAAGTAAATCTGCTAAAAGCTTTCGTTCTCTGCTGGCGAGCATTTGCCTCTGACATCCAAGTTGGGTTAACGATTCAGACTATGATTGGTATTTCATTATGGAAAGAGCCTATCATCTTAACATACTCGAATGGATGTGGAAGTAAATGACAGGAAAGTTTGAAACAAAGGAAAAAATTCTAAAGTGAAAATATCGTGGAAAGATAGGAGCGAAATCAGAAAATAATTTTAAGAAAGGAAAGAAAAAGAATACAGATGAAGAGGAGACTATATGGGGATCGAGTGAAGAGATCAAGAAGGAAAAGGATTTTATGGGAGCAATTAAGATCAAAATTACTGCAGAAGAGAATTTCTTTTTCAGTTTTCTTAAACTGCCAGGATGCGTACCAATTAATATTTGAGTGTGTCTCAAAAAACATTACCCTCGTTCAGAAGTAGAAAAGGAAGTTTCACTTAAATTCTTCTTAAAAAAGTGTGGTTTTGATGCTAAAGCTGACATGCCATATGATGAAATATGGAGAATATATTCAGAAGCAAAAGAGCACCCCTCGTCGATAACTGGGAAAAAAATGCATAAAGTAGCAAATTATTGTATTATAGATGCATTGCGTTGCCAGGAGCTTTTGGTAAAGCTAAGTCAAATAAATGATTACAGAGAGGTCGCTTTCATAACTTATGTATCTTGTTCGACTCACATTATCGTACAAATAGAATGAAGATGAAGATACGAAACCTTCTAGGCACTTATGCTTTTAAACGAGATATGGTATTTAGCACAAGAGTATGTGAAAATATAGAAAAAAGAAATATCCTGGCGCCTATATTTTTCCACCTAAAAAGGGGATTGAATCAAGAAGACCTGTAACGGGATTAGATTTTGCCTCATTATATCCCAGTCTCATTATGGCTTACAATCTCTCTCCAGATAAAATAATACTAACACATAGAGAGGCCGATATTGCAGAAAAAAATGGAAACATTTTATATAAGATTGAGTTTCCCTTTAATAACCGCACTGTCTAAGCCTGAAGTATAAGACATGATAATCAATTCAAAAAGAAAGGCTTATATCCTGTTGTATTAGAGGATTTATTCAACAAGAGAGTAGAGCTTAAAGCACATCTTGCCCAACTTGGAAAGAAAAAGCTACAACTTGCGAAGATAATAAGTTCAGCTAAAAAAAGAGGCAAAAGAATTTTGGAGAGCTTAAATTCAGAATATTCATTCGTATGCTTCGATTATGATTATTTTAATTCGAAGCAAAGAGCTCTGAAGGTATATATAAACACTTTTTATGAGAAGCTAGAAACTCAAAATCTCCTATCTTTCTTTGCAAATTGGCTGGAAGAACTACTTTAATTGGAAAATACAACCTTAATCTTGTCGCAGAATTCGTAACAAATAAAGAGTTTGAGATAAAATATGGTGATACTGATTCTTTGTATCTCACCTATCCAGATAAGTATTATAAAAAATGTGATGAAACCTTTTCTAGAAAAGAACTTTCTAAGGAAGCATACTAGGCTGAAATGGTCAAAATTACTATGAATGTGATGAAAAGCTTGCATGATTAAGTAAATGCTTATCTTAGAATAAAAAGTGGCACATCTTGCCTTAAGATGACATATGAAAAGGTATTATTTCCCGTCTGCTTCACCGGTAAGAAAAAATATTTCAGTATACCACATGAAGAGGTGATCAATTTTAGGTCAGATGGTTTCTTTATGAGAGGAATTGATACTGTGAAGCAAGTGAATTCTAAGCTCTTCAGGTTTATTGGAGAAAAGTTTATGTGGGAGGCTATAAGTATCATTAATACACGTTCAATTCATGAAATTGTTGAAGACGCTTTCTGAGATGCTAAATTTAAGCAGTGGGATTTTAACCAGTTTATTGCAATATCTAAATGGAAGGCTAAAGGAGGCCTTCCATGCAATAAAATCTTTATGGAACGGATGAGAAAAAGAATAACAAGTGGGAAAAAAATATAAAGATCCCTGACTCTGGCGAGTACTTTAGCTATGTTGTAGTGAACAATGGTCACCGCTATAAAGAAGATGGCATGAAATCAACAAGGAAAGGCGATTATATAGAGTTCGCAAATATTGCGAAAGAGTTTAATATAGAGATAGATATCAGCTACTATTTAGAACAAACAGTAGGAATGTGCGCACATTTCATTAATGATGATGATAGTTTTCAACTGTTCCCATCAGATAAAATAATGCAGATTAAAGATTCAGATAAAAGTGAAAAGGAAATCGATGATTATTCCCAGCGAAAGGCAAAAAACTGGCTTAAAAAATATATAAAAGGCTTGCAATAAACTTTCTAAGTACTCTTAGCGGGATGTGTCAATTTCAGCTAAGAAAATATTATTTATATTTTTTCTTATATAATAATACCAGCTAACTTCAATTTCTATCTTCAAACTTCCAGCCTCTGATCATACAGCCCGGCCTCAGAAATACCCAAAGAAAATCATGTGACTAAAATTTCTGAGACCGTCGGTCCGAAATCTGTGGGAATATAGTTAGCAAAATCCAATATTAACACTATTTTTAAACACAAGATTCATCAGCATAATGGCTGAACTACGCGACATAATTTCCCAATACATAGGCTTCAAATCCAACGAAATTTGTTTCCCGATCACAAAAGAGGATAGGTGGCTATTTAGTAAGATAATATCAGATCAGGAAGGAATAGCAGATATCGTAATGGGTGACTATCGATTTTTACAACATCATAGGCATAATGGTAAGGGAGGTGATCAGATCCATATTAGATGGTTATTTGCATGTACAATGGCCTAAGCTAAAAAAGTCTTGATAAATCCAACTGAAGATTTATCAGAAAAGCTATTAGCTCACACTAAGAAAAGATTTGAAGAAGTTCTTCTTGCGCCAGTACTTATACGGTAGTTGATTAGGGTTTGAGATAATAAAAATCTGGTCTGGCCAGCCCTCTCGTTCAAGAACTTTGAGGTGGATATTTTAGAATCTTTTTTATCATTACCACCCACAATCTTTAGAGGCCTTGGAGAGACAGAATAAGGAAACGCATGTTCTATATTAATATTCTTTTCGTGAGCGAGATATCGCTCAGTTTTTTTTTATGTATTCTATAGTTTTTTCACAACAATGATCAATATAATTATGATTAATAGGAAGAGTATTATTGAATAGGTAAATAAAAATGACAAAAATTCATCTGCAATGATAGGAGAGCCTGATAGTTTCACCATTCCTTCTGCGCTACCTACTGAAACCTCGTTTGCCAAAATGACAGGTAGGATTGGCTCAAGAAGGTTAGATTTTGAATTTACACTATTTGAATCACTAGTCTTTTCTTCTTCTATAGGACTGTCTGGCGTGCCTATAACTGAAGAAGCACTAATATCATTTTTTTGCCTTACAAAGCAACTATCAGCCCACTTTTTATATATGGATCTGACTGATTATTCTTATCAGAGTATCCTAGGGCCAATAGATTAATCACAGACTAAAGTGATTTCACTTTCTCTAATTTTGCAAAGTTATCGGCTTCAGCTTTAGTGAGAGATATTTCTGTACAAGCATTCTGGGAGACAAGTTTGGAGTTTTCAACCTTCAACTGCCTATTCTTATCATTAAGTTTTATATATTCGCTTTGCAACCTAGCATTATAATCTCAAATTTTGGATGAGTCTTGCAAGATGTGGTATATCTTCTTTTCAAGATCATATGTTCCCATTTATTTACATTTGCCATAAACTGTAAAAAAACTTTTCATATTTTTTCCCCCTTCTCTAAAGACTACGAGATGGAGTTAGTAAAGGGAGAAAGTTTGACCAACAGTTAAACTTTATCATTTTTTCAAATTAATGACCGGAGGAAGAAAAAAGCAGGAACAATTACAATAAATATAGAATGAATAGAAAGGATATCAATCATTTTTTATCATTAATTACAGATAGTGAATTAGAATGGAATTTATCTATCTAAAACAATAAATTATATATTTTAGCATTCTCTCTCATCCTAAATCCATAAATATTGAATTCTAATATTTATTATTCATATAAAACGATAAATATTAATGCCTAATATTTTTTATGCTTCTAATACATTGTCTAAAAATATCAGAGGAGTATATCTACCTCGATTTTAAAAACTCATTATCGGCGAAGTGCCACAGTCTTGACTTCTGAGCAGATTGAAGAAATTAGACATCTTAAAAATAAAGTTCTGATATATATGATAGTAAAGGAGTACCATATTAATAAAAATCATGTTCATGATATATGAAATGATTGTGAGCGTTTTCAGCAAAATGGAAACCACTTTCTCGAGAAGCTTAAGAAGATACAATCCATCTCATCAGTCCCTCCTTCAGAAAATAATCCGTAAGAAAAAGAAAATAATCATCACACTTCAGGATCTTTAGATCCATTTCATGAGTCTATTGAGATAAATGTGTAAGAAAAGCAAGAAAAGAAAAGAAACTAATAAAGCGGCCTCTCCAGAACCAGCCCAAATCTATTCAAAATACTGACTTACCTGAGATTTTGGCTGGGAGTCTTTATCAAAACTCCACCCTAGAGATTTCGCATGATATATTTGCTTCAATCGAAAAGGATCGTATCAAAGCAGAGGAAGCTATACGCGAATCAGAAAAACTCCTAGGTCGCAACCCACCTTTCATTATATTCAGATAAAAAATGCTTCACAGGAGTCTCGGTGAGACCATGTTTGCATAGCAAACGATAAATAGTTAACAAGAAGAAAAGGATCGTAAATTTTTATTAATCTTAATTAATCTAGCTTTGGGGATGAGAGTATTATACAGCAGTTTTTCAAGCTTTTCATAACTCATGCGTTTTTTAATGTCTCATTCTCACTTAACTCCTATGTGTTCTGAGAAACTTTGTCCAGAACTGACAGATCATCACATTCAGAAGTGGTAGTCGCACAATTCACCTTGAGCTTGTTCTTGACCTTATGCATAGTAACCGGGATAATATAGTCCTTTTCATTAAGAGGGATCTTTAGCTCATTTGTATTCCAGTCTACTGCGCACCCATATTTCTTTAAGAGTTGGTTGGAAAATATTAGCGTTGGCTTGTGATAATCTACAATCACAAAATCTTCATGAATGGTGCATCCAGGAGCTAAAGTAATAGGCAGATTGCAAACAATACCCATAGATTCAATCGGGACAGTAGCTACACCGCTAAGGTCATATTTTTTAGATTTATCTATTTTGGCCTTAATACGATTAACAATATTTTTCATTATAATTGGGGGTTCAGCTCCTTCTTCTGAACAAAATAGATTTCTATAGGATCATTTAAAGACTCTTCCTCTAGACTAGACTCATCTGAATCTTTGGAAACTGAAGGGGTATTGCTTTGATATACTACCTTCAGTTCCATAAGAGCCACTATATCTTTGGGCACAATGGGACTAGAATTCCTGGAGAAAGAAAAATATGCAGGAAAAATTAATTTAGGTTCACTTTGGAGGATTTTACGAATAGTTTCCTCTAGTGGAGTTTCTCTCAGCTCAGCGCTAGACATTTTTTTAAAGGACGATTTCTTGGAGCTAAACTTCTGCTTCACTTTTTTTTGCCTTGGCAATGTTAACAGTGATATCACTTCCAGAATTAGAAGAATCAGAGGAACTTGTATCAGAATCGGAACTATCGCTAGATGAGGTATCAGAAGAAGAATCTGAATTTGAATCCGAATCTACAGTAGCGAGATTAACCTTACCTTTCTTCGACTTCTTGCTTTTCTTTTTCTTCTTTACAGAACACTTACAAGAAGTGTGTCCAAATCTAACACACTTGGTACATTTCTTAACAGCATGTCTAACAGCAGATTTGATAGCATTTATTGTGACCTTATTTAGTGTTATGCTAGCTATACTATCAGTAATATCATCCACAAGGTCATAATTATAATCATTGTCAGGAGTTACATTACCTTTCTCTCTTATTAGATCACTTAAAAAACGTCTAATCATAAGGTTTTCTGCTCTCTTATTAGCTGATTTTTTACTATTACCTAGAGTCTTAGTTGCTTGAGACATAGTCTCTTGAAAGGATTTAGCTATGGCTTCTTGTAAATCAGCCTTAGTAATATTTTCCTGACCAGAAGAAGATACTAGTGATAGATTTGGCGCTGATTATTGTAACGCCTGAATCCTGCTATTTACAATTCTATCAACATCTTCTGTAGTAATACCCCGGTAAGAAGATGCTTTTGGTTTTGTCTTAGTAGCCGGCTGGTTATAAATATTTTCACCCAAAAGCAAATTATTCCTTTCCATTTCAATCTCTTCTAATGTTTCAATCAATTCATCATTTAAAGGTCTGTTTAAACCCAGTCATTTCATTTCCAACTTGTTTTCAGGAGACAAACCACGTATAAATTGTATTCTTTTTTCACAATCAGATATTCAAACCCAGTTAGCATATTTATTTATCTTTCTATAGTAATTTCTAACTGAATCAGATCCTTGAGTCAAAGTACCAAAGATCAATTCCTGTTGCTCTCAAATAACTGTAGGATAATTCTTTTTAAACCAATAGATGACCTGACTAATATTGATATCAGAAAGAATTATATAGTTATTATTATTTAAAGCTCCATTTAATGCATTAATTGTCATATCAGCGTCTACAGGACACCCTCCAGCAAGAGACCAATCCTCATCCATATGAACATTATGTGCTAGAATAACTGTAATGCCAGTAGCTTCATTCGATAATGCTGGTGCTGGAGTACTATCTGGTGCATTAATCATGGCGGCCATTATATTAGCATTATTTAAGGCCACTATAGCGGCATAGTTGCTAAAGCATTCCCACATCTTACATGATTTAATCGCCATTTTTTATCTATAAGTTTGTCTTTGATCCAGCGTGATGCCTCATCTGTCAAGTATGACCGAAATAGTTCTAAAGCTCTCTGTTTGCCACTTGCATTAGCAGTAGTAATGTTGGCCACTGTAAGATAGAGTCTGTAATCTTTTATGAATTCATCTATATCTTCATCTGCTCTACCTGAGAATCTTTTGGATGCATACCCTGCCATTCCTATATGCAGAAGATTATTTTATAATGCAAATATTTGTCCTTGCAAATTTAAAATATTCTGGCGTTCTGCTTGAGTCTTATTTTTCCATTTCTCATAACGCTCATAGAGCCTGTCTCGATTATACTCTAATTGACCTATATTCCCTCTACTTCACTATAGGTGGTGGGTATTTCGCTGATACAGTAATTGTAAGGTAAATTTTTCTTGTACCAGCTCACCTATACGATTTTGCTTTCTTATTATCCTATCTAACATTCTATTAACTTGGTTTTGGCCATTAGTTTGCAACTGATGAAGGTCAGCAATAACTATTTGTTCCACTCCTTTAGCATTCTGCCTTTGTATAATTTCATTATCATGCTTAGCCTCTGCATCATAATGTCTCTATTGCTCACGAACTAAATCCTGATGTAAATTATTTTCTTTTCGTCAAATTTGCTTTGTTGCCCTTTTTATTTGATCTATTAGAATATCTCTAGCCGTTGCCCTATTATCTAGATAACAATCTATGGCATTTGCTAGCTCTGTGATGGTGGCCATTTCAAAGTTATTATTAGGATTATACAAGTCTGGAGAATTCCCTCGTACTGGCGTATTTTTTTGTAATAAAATAGTCTTGATCTAGCATCGTAATTTCTCAACTTACTCTTCAGATTCTTCCAAGCACTTTTCTAAATTAGAGATATAGTTTTCCTTATCTTGTATATCCTTTTTAGCTTAATATAACTGACTTTTTAGGCTGGAGATTTCAGACTTCAACTCTACTATCTCTTCTTTCGAAGCATTCTCAAGACGTTCTATCTTCTCATTAAGAGTCTGGATTTCTTGCTCACACTAGAAATAATCTCACTCCAGCTGATTAATTCATCTTTCATTCTGTTGATTACTATCAACTTCTGTTTGCAATTCACTACGAAGATAGTAGTTCTCCTTCTCCAGCTCAGCTTTATATTCTTCACATGTTCTTTTTTGCTTTGGATGGGCCTCTGAAATGCCATTCTTTTTTGTGATTATAAAAGAGAATCGGAATGAGCTAACCACAAATTTTGATAGACCCTTATGAGACTCAGAGAATTGAAAAATATCATATTGTGTGAAATATATTATCACCCGTCTGGCTATCATTCCAATCCTAAATCTTTGAGAAATGCATGTAAAAATAAGGCATCAATTTCGCCTAAGTGAATGCAAAGATTTTTTAGAGAATCAAGAGTCATATCAAACTAATAAAACCTCTCCAAAATACATCCTTAGAGTCAGCTATGGACGAATAACACACCCCAACTGTGTACACCAGTGCGATATATTATTTCTCACTCATGATTATTATAGAGGTAAAAAATATAAAGCAATACTCAACATTATAGACTGCGCTTTCAGATACAAGACCTTAGTTCCTCTTAGATCGAAGAAAAGTTCTGAAGTTACTAAAGCATTCAGGAGAGTATATGGTAATCGAAATAATCTATTGACCTGGTCAAAGCTTCTACAATATAAAGGAGATCGTGAATTTATGGGCGAAACTTCTCGATTGATGCAAGAGCATGATGTTACAATTTGAGTAGTCGGCCCATATTGTCATAGGGGACTTGCTTTTGTGGAGCGTTTCAATCAGACACTCTCAAAAATTCTATATAAGATCCAGTATGCTGTTGAGTTTATGTCTTCTGATCTTAGATTAATAAGAGTATATGTTAGGTATTTACCGGAAGCTATTGATTATCTGAATAACTATCCCATATGTCTTATTCGAGAATCAGGATCAGAAAAGTGGAGACTCAAGCCTGTGAAAGCTATTGCATTAGAATGAGTCAAATCTAGACCATCTACAAAATATAAGCGTCCGGTTGGAAAAGATGAAATAACATTAAAGAAAGGTGATACTGTCCGCTACCTATTTGCCAATGCAGAATGGGAGGGTGAAATGAAGAATCAGAAATACGCAACTGACCCTATATGGTCGCCTTCTATTCATAAAATCCGAAAAGTTATCATCATAAAGAATGAACCAGTATTATATTATCTCGAAGGTGATGAATTTACACCAAAGTGGGGGTTTATGCGAGAAGAACTCATGTCAATAGCCGATCCAGAAAAAGTTGTGTATCTACCACAAAGCATATTATCTGTACATGTCTTCTATATTACTAATAGAGAGATAGATCAAGCTATTGATTATGCCAAGAAGTGTGGTGATCAATGTCTAGGGAGAACTGGGCGAATAAATGGTCATAGTATATATCTTTGGTCTTATGAAGATGGTGCGCATCAGTGGGAGTACCCACTAAAATATATCATGAAAAAATTTGATTGGTGTTCGCTATGTCATCATTCGAATGGAGAGCACCAATGCAGATATATTTTTGAGGATCTGCTAGGTAAGAAATTCCCGCTATGTAAGGCTAAGTTCTTAGATAGACTACACTTGGATGGTTATAATGAGAAATTGCGTCTTGCATTCGAATTCCAGGGTCCTTAACACTATCATCACAATACTTTCTATCACCAGGAGAATGAAAATCTAAAAACACAAAATATACATGATCAGAAGAAGTGGGATATCTGTAAGAATCAAGAAATATGCCTCATTGAAATTCCCTATATCGCTGATCTCCTGTCCTATATCAGACATACTCTAATCGAGAAAGGATTCTTGAGTAATTCTTCAAGTTAGTTGGAGTGAATTATTTTCTTGGTAATTTTCTGAGACTAGCATTTCCACAAATTTCATAATATATTTTTTAAGTATGTTATTAAGCAATATGAAAGATCATAAGAAACATCAAGTCGAAAAGCTTGATCAGCAAAAAAGAATCATTCTCTATATTGATGAAATAAAAGATGTGAAAAAATTCAACGTACTGAACTCAACGCCTTAATGACCCTTTACATTATTAGTTAGCTGTCATACCAATTCAGGGAAAATGAATGAAGTCATCTGCCTATTATTGGGAAATAAGCTTTATTGAATGTTCAATAGAAAAAAAAGGGGACTAGATATATTTTGAATGATGATTTAGTACTTATCGGCTACCATCTCAAGGAACCAAAATATTTATATCTCAAATCGGGATATCAGATCATTGCAAATAGCCCAGAACCATATTGTGAAGATGTAACATTTCGGGCGATAAAACCTGTTAAAATCCCAAAGCTAGAATCATTCTTCCTGGAAAGGGGTACAGTAGTCATATTCGAAGACTTATGTGCTGATTCAAAGAAGATCCAGGAGAAAATTGTTCCTTATTTTACTGAAGGACGCCACAAAAATATAAGCCCAATTTACATAACGCAAAGCTTTTTTGACTGTCCAAAGATAATAAGAAAAAAATTAAATTATATCATACTCTTCAATGGGTTCACCTCAGATGAACTAGCCTGTATTTTTCGTATATATGCTAATGACTGGCATAGCATATATACAGATGTTGATAACTATCTATGTGATCAGAACTTTATTGTCATTGATTTGACAGTATCTCCAAAACACCCACATAGGATATGAAAAGGCTGGGACCAAATTTTTGAAAAAAGTACCCCTAACTAATAAGAAAAATCTAACTTCATAGATGCCAGTTTTTTTTCACCTCCTGCAACAGCATCTTCAAATCCTCATTTTCATATCGCATTTTCTTATTTGCAGTAACCTACTCTCTATATTCCTTTTCTATGTCATGCATAAATTTCCCAAAAGTTTGTTTATTATAATCGAGCAAGTGCCTTTTTTTCTCATAAATTCGAAAAAACAAATAATATATTTATGCTTCTTTTTTCTAAGCAGACGAAGAAAAAAGGCTTCAAGGGCGCAATGTTTTTTCCTGAGTAATAGTTTTACATTTCTTCCTATTTAACGAATTCTCATAAACCTCTAATGTGTGTCTCAAATAAGATTCAATTTGTTCAGACTTTCTGGAAATAGATTCTAATGGAATAGGATCTTTAGAATGGTGTAAGAGTCTCTGACACGCTCTCTTAGCAAGACTTTCAGATAGTCTATCAATAATATGCTTATAGTCTGAATAGAACATTTTATTAGATATAGTTTTGCGCAAAAAAAGTTTTCATGCAAAATAGTCCTATAGCATATAGGATGTTTGCTAGTAAAATGGGGCTCTGAGTCTAAAAAATTTTTTTGAATAAATTAAAAAATCAAAATAAACAAAAAACTAGCTTTAAATTTGAGGTGATCTATTTTT
>CAMKVN010002496.1:0-13369 GCA_946474995.1 Funneliformis geosporum
AATTTTTAATTGGATGAAAATACGAGTATTTCTACAAAACTAATTGGTTCAACTCAACATTTTTAAAAAAACGTTTATAAAGTTGGGAAAGAATCAAAAACTGTGATAGAAAGTAGGAAAATTGACGTTGAGAGTTAAAAAAAAAAAAATAAAAAGACCGACTCCAAATTTTACATAATATTATAATTATGTTGCAGTTATGCCACAATTCTTTTCAACTACATACTTTAAGAACTTATATATTATATTATTATATAATATAGGTCAAAAAAATGACTCTTTCTTATAAAATAAATGAAGGGTAGCTTACATTATTAAAAAGGTACTAACAAGCGAAAGAAAATGTTGTATATTAAGAACTTTAAAATTCTGAAATCGTTATAAGTAAATTCTCATATGAAATGCAGTAGCCTTCAACATTTGGTGACATATTCGCCGATCGGTATTTGGTTATACTAAGATACTGAAATAGGCTTAACAATCATATAAATCTTTCCTTTTTTAAATAATTTTGATAATTTGGGTGAGTGCTGGGAAAAGGGCAAAAAAATTTTTTTTGAAATAACAAATAATCTGAATCAGATGACCAAATCTATATCTATTTTACTTAGAAACTTTTTTTTTAAAAAAATTAATTTAGTCCATTTTCCCAGCACTCACCCCATTTTGGTATTTTTTTTGGGATCCTGTTGTACTGATCATCAATAAATTTTGCGTGACATGTTGATTATGTCATTATTTAAACCACATTTTATATGTATTATATTTATTAGTTTAGATAGATTAGTTATATTTATCATATTTATCATATTTTATTTACTATTATTTTATTTTGAATAATTGGTGAAAGAGAGAAATTGACATTATAATTTATCAATAATCAATTGCATAAGTAAATACTATAAAAGCTAACGTCTTTTACTAAAAAAATAATTGAAATAAACTATATAAGAAATATTGCAAAATGTTATTTTATTAAAAAAATTGTCTAAATTATTAATAATAATCTTTTATTTAAAAAAGTATACTAAATATTGAATGGTTATTCTAAGTATAAATTATATTAAATAGTATTATCTCAGATAAAAAATATATTAAAAATTAATTAAAGATAAATATATTAAAGCAAATAATAATGTATATTAATTATTTTTTTTATTTAAAAACAATGATAGAAAAATCTTTATACAGTCATCTTCTTTTATAGTCACCCATATATAGTTAAGTTACTCTTCTCTTATAAGCAAATTTAAATTAGGCTTAAATTACTAAAAAACTAATAAACTTATTAAAAAAACTTCTTTTATAGTTATATATATATATATATTAAAATCACACCATTTTTTTGTAGTCTTAAGGGTGTGTGATTATATAGAATATTGACTGTATATTATTTCCAAAAAATTATTTCTAAAAAAAAAGAACATTCCTTAATAAATGACCTTAAAATAACTTCATTTTTTTATAAATTTCAAGTCAAATGATTAAATTTATTTGAAAAAATAGTAAATGACTTTGTAATTTACTATCATTATTCTAATTACTTTATTTCACTTCTTACTTTCATTTTAAAATAACTTTATTCTTTCTTCAGCCTTATATAAACAATTTCTTAATCAACATATTATTATTCGGCACTTCGAGCTGAATAACTACCGCTACTTACAAGGTAGCTAATAATATTGTGAACCAAATTTGATTTTTCCAATATAATAGTTATTCAGCACTTTGTGCTGAATAACTATTAATTACAGTCAGTTCTTTTATGTTGCTTAAATGTTTTAAGAAGACAGATAATATATGTGGTAATCAGAAGATTTAATTTATAGTTGAGATTAGATAAGATTGTAGGTATCGATAGTTTATTTGATATATACTAATAAATAAGTACTGCTTCAATCGTTAGCACTTCTGTACTGTATAAATATTCTAAATATTCAAACTAATCTAATTTAAACTATTTCTATATGTCTTTACCTAAAGTGAATTCTGTGAATCTTCAAGAATTCTCAACTCATATTTATATAAAATAAAATATATAAACGTTAAATAAATAAATTAAATATAATTGATAAACTACGTTAAATAAATAAATTAAATAAAATAAAGAAAATAAATAAAATAAGTTAAATAAATAAACTAAGTTAACTAAATAAACGAGGTAGACGACATAAATGAGGTTAATAAAGTTAACATAGTTTCTAAGGATCTATATTAGAAAGATCATCCTAACAATTTTTCGTGTAATAATATTCAACACAATAATATTTTATTTAATTTGCTTTATCATAATTTTGTAATTGTTGAACTTCTTATCTTATATCTTATATCTCTCTCTTATTTAAGCAAGTGACAATTCTATTCGTATTCTATTAAATACTTGTCGTAATCTTTTATATCATTATTAATATCTTATAATTAAAGATAGGCACCATAATTAAGAAGTTGCAACTCGGTAAGTTGCAAATTGAGTTGCAACTTGGTTGCAATTCCTTGTAAATTTATTTTAATATAAAAATTCATAAAATGTTGCATCTCAAAGTGTTGCAACTTAAGTTACAACTAGTTAAAAATTTTAAAAATAATTATGGAAACTATCTTTACTTATAATACTAGTTCTTTCTTGCCTTTTATCTTGATTTAAATTTGTAATTTTTGATTCAATTGAATACTGATATCTATGATTCTCAATGTCAAAATTAATAATTCATTCTTCTAAATTTGCAGTAGCTAATTAAGTAATGCTTTTTATCTTTCTTTCTTTTGTGTTTTATGAGCTTCTTAGCATTTTTTTATTTGTTTTCCTTATTATTTATTTTTTTCAAAGAAATTAAATAATTTATAAATGAGATATGAAAATTTGACTAAAATTATAAATTCAATTTCTTATTGTAAAGGAATAAATTTATAATTGGCATTTATATATAATTAATTATTTGCCAATCTATCTATACTATAAATTCTATTTAATTACCACCCCTTTTTTATAGGTTCCTCCTTTTTATTTTTGTTGAAATAATCCTATTAAGAAAACCTTTTATTTTTCTTTTATTTTTTCGTTAAATATTTCATATCTGGAGGTATTTGAAGTATCAATATATCCCTACTCTTTACTTATCTTTTGAGCATAAATGAATACAGACTCTTCTTCAAAGTCTTAAGTTTGCACTTCTATTTTTAGATAAAGATTCTTTTCAGTCAAGTATTGAACCAGATGAAAGTATTCTCTAAAATATTATGATGTCTCACACTTTTGTGATAAAATTGCTTCTGAAAGTTGTGACATAATATTCTTTTAAGAAATTGCCACAATATTAAAACACAGGTCATGTTTTAAGAATCATAACAAAGCTACCAATTTAATGGATCCTTATTTGAAAATCAAAGAGAACATCACATTTTTTCTTTTCAATATACTTGTCAAATTAAAGGTTTTCCAATGAACGAAGTCTATAATGAAGAAATGGTGCCGATGCTCAAACTGGGCTAAAGTACATATCGCCTCAGCGGAATAATTTTATTGTTTTATAAACAGTTGATAATTTTTGATAGATTAACTTGAAATGACATTATTTACGATATTCATTATGATATGAAACGAGAACAAAATTATATTTGCAAAAAAGGGAATAAAATAAACAATTATTTTTATTGGAATCAAACATTCCGTGATAAAAGAAGCGATGTAAACTTGAAGAACAATATGGTGTTATAGGATCACATGAAATTTATATTTATTGATAAAAATTTATTTGAAAGGCGGAGTTTCAACACAGCCTTCACAGCCTTAGGGCAGTGAGGCAGGGCGGGCATTGTTAAAGATTTTCTTCCCATATGCATGGAGTTTCCGCGACGTCATAAAAATTGTAATTTAATAACGCTTTTAATTTTTTTAGTAAATGAGGTTGAAAAATATTAAATGATGAATTTGTAAATTTGTTCTATTTTTAATAACTTATATTTTATAATGTTGAATAGTGACTGACTTATGCGATATTAATGATAGAATTGTTTGTCCAGAAAACATTTTCATAGTATTCTTAAAAGTTTAATTAATGAAACATAAGATTTTATATAATGTTTAAGAATTACTAAACTGTTGATTTAAATAAGATGCAATACTTATGGGATAAGCAAATATTTAAATATTAATGAACTCTCTTTTTTATATTAGCTTGTAATTGTTTATTGTCAATTGCTTTTATTATAGGAAATATAACGATTATAAAGGAAAATAATGAAAATAATAATAATAGAACACTTTCACGAAATAAGACGAAAAGTTCACTTAAAATCCGAAAAATTTTATCACACCATATTTATTCAATTAGAATGATTCGAAGCCCAATTTTAAAACTTATACTTATTTTAAATTTAATAAGAAATAAATGTTAAATGATAAAAATAAAAAATTTAAATTTTATTTTAAAAAATAAATTGTAAAAAAAAAAAAATAAAAAAAAACACGTCAATTAATATCTATCAAGATTCATGTTAAGTTTCATTTTTTGTTGATTAATTGATGCAAGCAAGCATTGCATTATTTTGATAATTTTCAAATATCATACAACCCATTGTAATACTTGTCATTATTCAGTAAGCTATGACGCAATATAATTATTAAAATTTAACATATGGGTGGTTTGCTATTTAGAAAATTTTAAAACGATATAAATAATATTTTTATATTTTTAAACATATTTTATATATCTTAATATTTCTTTGATTTTTACTTACTTTTGTCACCTCTTAATTTCGTAAAGAGGTAATTTATTTGTTTATTAGAGCAATTGTAGAATTGTATAATGTAGCGAAAATTAAGCGTTTAGATCAATTAAAAGAAATAAAAATAAATAATTTTTGTAAAGGATGAAAAAGAATAAGTTTATTAAAATAATTTTAAATAAATACAATAAAATCAACTATTACTGCCTCTGTCGGCGCTATGTAATAGTCCTTTAGGGGAATAGAACTATTTAATCTAATCTATCATAAACACAGGACGAAATGACCTCTTTTTATAACAAATTTCCTTCCCATGGCTTCGTTACGGAATTCTTTGTAAAAAATCAATAGGCTTGCGGCTTGGATGACGAATATGCTTATTTATTGATTCTTGATGTTATGGTCACTTGACATATACATTCCATCATCCCGAGGAGTCCGAATTGCGTAAAGGTCCTATGACAAAATTGATAGTTAAATGCCACGGCGATCAAATTTTGGACGCAGTCAAATTTGATTTTATAGTTCCTCGAAACATATTGACTATACTTTTGTCCAGGAAAAATCCGGTAATAAATCACCTATCGTCATTCCGCACTAATAATTTGAACATGAAAGTTGTATTTACAACATCAGATATGACATCGCTAGTTGGAAGCTCACTTTCCAGAATTTTTTTAATGTTGCAAAAAGTTCCTTTAATAATTTCTTTTTTTATTTATTCATTATAATTTTTATTTTACTTGATTTCTTTACGCATAATGAGTTGTAAATATCATTTTGAACATTTAACACATTTTTATATATTTAACATTAGACTTTGTTTCATTTATTTATCAAAATTAGAATTTAGATTTCATTAGAAGGTTCTTCTTTTCTTTTTATTTTTTTGATGTTAAAAAATAAAAGGGATTTAATACATTAACTGAACTGTTTAGTAATAAAGGTGTAAAAAATAAAAGACGAAAAAAAGGAACGGGGAAAGAAGGAGGATATTTAAATATTTATTCTTGATTTACAATCGCAAAAAAAGAATTTATTTTCAGTCTCATTCGTAAATTATCGATGTAACATTTTGAAAGTGAATATCAGTATTCATATTTATGAACATAATAACGTGATAAGAATAATTTAAAAAATAAGTAAATTAAAATAATAAAATATTGAGAATTCGTCATTTTAGATTTTTTTTTTTTAAAAAATAAAAAATGAAAATAGATGAGATTTTTATTAATCAATAATTATCTTTCAACATCAATGACGATTAAGCTTTTTTATTAAACTTAATAAATTTTTGAATTACAGAATTTAGCCATAATTGAAACTAAGCGCGATAAAATATGAATAGTTTTATGGAAGCGCCACTTAAATGTTTTTGAATCGATTTATTTAATTTATTTGTTAGAAAAATATTTTTTTTACCAATTTCGAAATTTGCAAATTCACATAATCAAAACAAATTTTCATTATTAAAACTGACTGTGCCAAGGCTTACTTTATAATGAAAAATCCCCAATCTATTATATTAATGATCCCAAAAAAATTTTATTTATTTTTCGTAATGACGAATTAAACGTGGCACTCCCGGAAATTGACTGCGTCAAAAATTAGATCACCCGATCCATTTGCTGTCATTTCTGACATATCTGTTAGAATTGACTTTTCGGACTTTTCTGCAAGTTCGGGATGATGTTAAAATGACCGTTTGTTGAAATAACGAAGCAATTAATAAGCATTTCCGTCAACAAAGCCGCAAAAATTAGTAATCCTGCCAAGAAGTCTTACATGGGAAGGAAATTTATTATAAAAAGAAGGGGTTTTTCGTCTTGGATTTTAGATAGATTTAGATAGTTTCTTTTCTCTTTGGGCCTATTGCAGAGCGTCGGCAGAGGCAGTATTATTTGCATTTTCTTATTTCATATAATTATGTAATAAATTTATTTCCTTTTATTTATTTCAATAAAAACTTTATTTAATCTCTATTCAATCACAATTCGCTAAATACATTGAGTTCCACATAAAGTAAACATATTAACTATAAAATCGCCTCTCCTCTTTACGAATTTAGGAGGTGACACATTCATCTTTACGAATTGAGTCAAAAAGAATAAGTTTTTATATATAAGCTTTTTTTAAAGCTTTACTCTTTTTTCTTTTAACTTTACAACTTATTCATTACCTTCACTTTTTTTATATTACAATTAACCTTGTCCTTATGTATTTAACTTTATAAATTATCTTTACTTTTAATGAATTACGTTAACGTTAAGAATATTGACGATGCAATGTCGCTGACGGTGTAAAGCGTGGTACAATAAAAGGTTAACTTCTACAGATGAAGGAAGCAATATGCCTAAATATTTTAAAGGAAATGATGAAGAAATGCAAGCTTCTCTTATATCATTTATATTAGAAAGAGAAATAGGGAGAGGGAGTGGTAGTGGTAGTGGGAGAGAGAAAAATAAAGAGGATGAGAGAGGATAGAGAGAAGAGCAAGTGAGAGGAAGAAAGAAGAACAAGAGAAAGGTAAAACAACTTGTTATCTTATTTAATATTGTATATACTTTTATATTACTTTTTATGCTTATTTTTGTTCTCTTTCTTCTGTGTGTATTATTAATTAGAAGGTAAGCCTTCAAGCCGTCAACATTTACATGATGCATACCTTTTTGATAACAGTCAGGAGTTTTTGTTGATACTATCAAACTTTCATAAATATTAACTTGTTCCTTATATATTTATTCTCAATTAATTAATTCTGGGAAGATCTAAAGAATGCAAAGGTTGAAGACGAATTTCTCTATCTGTCTGATAATGAAAAATATCGTATGATTTGCGCTTGATGATAATATACAAAGGTTACGGTTCACCGGCAATCCAAGGCAGTATTGTCAATGACCTTAATATAAGCTCAAATTACTCATTTAATTATTAATTCCTAGTCAAAATGATTCATTTAAAAAAATAGTAAATGACCTTAAAAATTGCCATCATGATCCAGGGATATTTCAGCTATTTTTTTACTATGCCATCTTACAAATCTGGATGATGCAAATGTTCGGTATATACTAAATGGACAGCTACCAAATAGATTAATGCTAAAATGATACTCGTTTCTTTACCTAAGAAGTAACGTTTCAAACTAATTGATAAATGGGATAAAATTATTGCGATATATGCCGGATGGAAATTTGAAGAGATTTTCAATCATCTTCAAGAAAAGAATATTATCTTGAAATGGGGAGGATTATTCTGCAACATGCTTATGATGAATCTGATCTATCTGATGTTTTTTAAGGGAATTTTGTAACAAATCCATTGAAGGAACCTTTGCTTAGTTTCATTTTAATTTTCGATAGGATTGAATTAGATAGTTCTATTCTCAAAAGGGCCTATTGTAAAGCGCCTACTTAAGCAGTAATAGTAGATTATTTATTGTATTTTATTCATAAACATATTCTTTTTATCCTTCTTAAGTTTAATTTTAAAATTGTGCGACGCTCGCCCAATTTCGTTCATTCATGTTGCTATCGTCTTTATAAAAAGTTTTAATTACCTCTCTCCTTACGAAATAAAAGGTAACAGTAATATCGAAATCGTAAAGTACTACCGGCTATTCGAGAAAAACATTCTATCAATAGATGCATAAACTGATCTCTTTCAAATGACATCTACTTTGTAACAACCTACAAAAAATGTTGGACTGGAAATACTTAATTGAATAGTATCTACAACAGAAGATATTAACATTTATTATGTAGTACCAATGATTTATTCAATAAATTTCAAAAGCAGGATCTTATTGGTAATAATTCTTGAGACAAAGGTTAAATTGCGTTAAGCAATACGTTTTAGAAATTGGTTTAAGCTCTGAATTATTTAGATCTATTAGTAGTAGCAACTTTGAATAACAAACCGTCAAAATACTTTATTTTTATTAAAACATAAATACTAAGTAAGTTAATTAATATTCTTTTTTTTTGTAATAAAAATAATTTTAATTTTTACTTGTGATTGGAATATTCAGCACTCAATGCATCAGTTACAGGATTGAATTGCTACAATGTACTCTCTTGAATTATATTTTAATTATAGCTTATTGCTTTTGAGAATATATCTTTTTTATTTGGTTTACAGCTCGAATAAAAAAAGATGAACTAATGAAAATTATTAAGATATAATGTGTTGATAATATAATATTAACAAAAAAAAACAATGACAAATCGTAAAAAGCCCATTTTTCTTTACGAAAAGAATATTATTTACTTTTCATTAACGGAATGAATTGATTAGTATTAATTCCTAATAAAATTGAAAAGATCTTATATATCTTGTTGATTAGTACTTTTATTTGATGATAATTCGTCAATTAAATTTACTATCAGTACATCAGATAGTAATATCCCTTACTTTCAACTAGTAGCCGGTGCAAATATTGGAGTCGGCTCGACTCTCATTTGAAATTAGCGATTATAATTATATTATTAATATAATTAAATTAATGTTGCAAATCATAAATAAAGTAAGTTTTCAGAATCCCTTTCAACTAAAATTTGTAACTTTTGTTTAATCAAGAATTTCACGATATGGTGACATGATATCTAAAGCGACAAAGTATAGTCATTTGAAAATTCAGGAGTCGACTCTACTTGGATTTTGCAGAGTCGACTCAGCCGTCGACTCTGACTCTAACGGCTGGTACTACTACTTCCAACAGTAAATTAACGATGATTTAGAAGAATATTAATCACGGGTTGTTGATGATATTCAAGAACTTGTTATAAATTCTGTAACGATATAAACGGCGGTATCCTTTAAATCATAATCGTTGATTTATAAAAAAAATAGTTAAAGTAGTATCCCAAAAAGACAACTAGCCTCGTTTCTTTTGGGATTTGTACTGTCGCAGTCTTGTAAGTATATTCGATAGATAAAGCAGTTGATTAACTAGTTCGATACCAGCATCTGCAGGAAGTGGTGGATTTTTTTTTTATTTCAATTGTATCGTAATCCTAATGACTAATATAGAAAAACAATGAAGTCCTTAAATATAGATAGACTTTTCTTTTTATATATACAAGAATGAATAGCGTTACTTTTTAGTCTATTTACATCATAGACTTTTAAATCGAAATTAAAAGTCGAAGCTTTTAATTTTAAAATTTTTTTTAACTTTTTTTTTTTTTGGTCAAAATACTGTAAATACGCTGTACCGTCGATATCTTTTATTTCTCTGGTAAAATTTCTCGTAGAAAAATAAAAGCCATGATTGACGAATTTAAAGATAAATACGCTCCAAATTTATTTGACGTACTACTAACTGATCTTAATTCAAAAGAATTACAGCAAGAAATTTCCGAAAGACTTAAAATCTCATATTTATCAAATACTCTTTATACGGAATTGGAAGTAGTAAAGGGAGATGTATTTGATCGTAATTTGAGACCGTTTGTCACTATACCAGTAGAACGTACAATTTCTTCTAAACACTGGTTCTCAAACTACATTTATTTGTGAGGAGTATTTTAAGTCATTTAGAGTAAAGTTGCATAATTCTGCTCATCCAGTGCTCAAATAACTGCATATTTGTCACCTCAAGGTTCACATTTCCAAGAAGTTATCTTCTTGGGACAGAGTATCTAAATTCCTCTAAAGTTAGATTATTGGTTGATTTTAAAACTAGCATGTCTCTTTAGATTTTTCAAATACTTCCCGTATTTAAGTGACGATAATGACATCGTTGAAAATTATCTTAAGTACTAACAAATGGATTAGTTATAAGCAACTATAATAATTAATTTAAATATTATTCATAACTTTATTGTTTTTATTAAAGAAAATTGGTATTTATTACGTCCTTATTAATAATTGCGAATTTTATTTGCAACGTTAGACATGCATGAATATAACTTTTTAAAGATTACTTCCGAATTTATGAGTCAAACATACTGTAAAAATTAACGATGATAAATCTAGTTCAAAAATTTTTTGTTCATATGTGATCTCTCTTAAAATTCTAAATTTTCTGAACAACTTCTGTTGGTATAATAGCAAACCGAAGTAGGTGTACAAAATTATTCGATAAAATTGGGCTGCTAAACAAGAATATTTTAAAACATTCTTTAATGAATAAATAAATATTAAAACCAGTACAGATGTCTACATTAAAAGAATAAGTATTCCTTGTTACCTAATATACTTAGAAATTTTTATAAATAATTTTAAACTATTTAAAAAAAATATATATATATATTTTTTTTCAGTTGTCATTAAACATTAGAGTAATGACTTAGGCAATATTTACTTAGTTATATAAGTATTACTATTATGATCAACAATATTTCCAGGCAAAGTATGTTCCTCGTTAATGTACCTAGGAAATTGTTCATTACTTTTTTTATTTTTATTCCATCTATAAAA
The DNA here is from genome assembly GCA_946474995.1 of Funneliformis geosporum. Lineage (NCBI taxonomy): Eukaryota > Fungi > Glomeromycota > Glomeromycetes > Glomerales > Glomeraceae > Funneliformis > Funneliformis geosporum. The sequence goes on from CAMKVN010002496.1 coordinate 11,146, forward strand.
TAAAAACCCACATGCCATAATTATGACGGCGCCTACAGTTCCTCCAATTGATGCGATTACAATTTTCATTGTTACCAAGTCACTATTAGAATTATTTGCAACAATTGTTGACGTAGATGGCGATGAATTTGTTGTTTTTGAGTCAGAATTTGTCGTTATATTTGCACTTTCTACCTCAAATGAATTAACCCAAGTATAATTTCTAATATCCATTATGTAAATGTTAGAATTTTTTAATGGTAAAGGACTGGCATTTGGTTGTGTAATATTTCCTATCGAAATGTATTAAATAAATTATTGAAATAAATATTTTAATAAAGGAATGTAAATTATTATTTACTTACCAAAAGCAACAATCATATAATTTCCAACAATATTAGCTGTATGAGCTGTAAGTGATGGTGGAAGCTGTCCATTAACTGGTGGCACAATATATTCAAATTGTTCAGCTTCCATATTTAAAACAACCAAATTTGGAGCAGCTTGCATGTCTACTGAGCCTAAAGTACCTCCATAAATAATGATTTTATCATCTGGAGCTATTTTAACAAAAAAGTGGAAATAAATAAATAAAATGAATACTATAATCATTAAAATCACAATCATACCTAAGACTGCAGTATGTCTACAACGATTTTGAATTATATTGGAAGCTTTTGCTGTCTAAAAATAAATACAGCATATTAACATTACATTTTAAATATTAAACTTTGTTTATACTAAATATAATAATATAGATACATACTTTCACTGACCAAATTTGAGACTTTGTATCATATAAATTAATATTTTTAATATCATCTATTCTTAGAGTGTCCTCTATTAACATTAAACCTCCAATATATACAATAACTCCATTAGATAACATAGTTGCGGTATAAGAAATTAGCGTACTTGGTTTACTAGCTGGAATGATTAACCATGATAATTCAGCTGTATTTAGGATGACCATATCATTGTATCGTATTATTGTTTCTGAACCTAAAGTATTATCAATATATCCACCAAAAATATATATTTTTCCAGTATTATCAATAACACCCTTCATACTTCTTCGTCTTTCAGGTGGCGTCCCTTCCACATTAGGTACACTCCACGATAATGAATTTAAATTAAATGAATGAACATTTGAAACAAAAGCGTCTTGATTTAAATCATTACGCATTAATCCACCGAATAAATTAATAGTTTGTTCCTTATCATTCAATAATGCAGTTCCCCAGCAACTTTTGAATGGTATTCCGGCATTTTGCGTAAGAGAAATCCAAGGTGGAGCAGCTAAATTAAATGACTGAGATAAATCGAGATAAAACACTTGATTTGTACATGATTTAGCATTTTCAACAAATCCACCAAAAAAATATAGCTTATTTTCAACAAGGACAGTAGAATGAGCTAAACGCCCTTCAGGAGTAAATGACCCAACTTTAAAGAATAAATAGCTTAACAAAAAAATGAACAAGTTAAGCAATTTGCATATTTTAAAAGTCATAATGTATATTATTTTTAATTTATTTGTTAAAAAAAAAAAAATAATAATAAAATAAAATTGTTATAAACGTTCGAAAAAGGAAGAAATTTAAATAAAATAACAATCCTTTTTTAGAAAATTTTGCATTTCACAAGATATATACCGCATTAAAACAGAGTCGATCCTTTTTTTTAATAAATGATTTTCATATTATTTAATCCGCAGCCAAAGACCATGGCACGTGATGCATCTTTTTAAATCAAACTTTAGTTATTCCATGAAAAATATAGAGTAAAAAAAAAAATAGGAAAAAAGTGATAAGTTCTAATAGATTTTCAATTCATTATTTTCGTATGGTATTTAAAATTAATTTAAAAATGATTGCATTAATATACGATGTAACGAAAAATGTACGAACTTATCGAAGGATTAAAAAGTAATAAGTTTATTAACATAACAAAATAAAATACAACATAAAATCAACTATTACTGTCTCAACTGGCGCTCTGTAATAGGCCTAATGAGGAATAAATCGATTGTATCGAAATAGCAAAACATAACAAAATTTCCTTCCCATGGCTTTGTTGGCTTTGTTAATTAAGGTTGTCACTTTTTTTTACAAACAGTTTAGAATCACCAACATATGGGAGCTGTGCTATTAAAAATGGGTTACGGTAACCTTTCAACAAAAAATGAGATTTTTGATTCATATTATAGTATATTAAATGAACTTTATTTGGTTAAATTTTTAGA
>CAMKVN010002497.1:0-13366 GCA_946474995.1 Funneliformis geosporum
GGTGAGACTTGATAAAAGGTGTGACTTAAAGGTGTGATTTTGAGGTAAGACTTAGAGGTGAGACTTGGCATATATATTTTAGTGGTATGATTTAGAGATGAGACTTAGAATATGGTATGCATTTTAGGCTTGCATGATTGAGGCCAGCTCAAATCGCGTCACTTTGTTCCTTGATTTTCGCTGGGCCCTCTAGAGGCAAACAGAATGGCATAAAAGTTATTATTTATATTGGGTTTGCAATGTCAGACCCAGCTCAAATCGCGTCACTTTGTTCCTTGATTTTCGCTGGACCCTCCTGAGGCAAACAGAATAGTAAAAATTTTTTGTTGTATTATTTGGGATTAAAATCAGGCTAGAATGATTATATCAAACAGTATAATTCTTGGTATCAGACAGGCTAATTCCTAGCCAAGTTCGATAATATTATCTATATTTGAGTCAAAAAAGTGCTAGAACTTTGAATTTGATATTGGAAATCATATAGCAAATGGGTTCGTAGACGGATTTGGAGTTTGCATCAGAAACCCCTTTTTGGCCTATATCTTACTGAATTCATTAAAATAATTATAATAATATATATATTTTTAAGTAAAAAAATATTTTATAAATCATAAATTATGTAGCAATTAATCATCATATATTTTTAATATTACGTATATAAAATAAGTTTATTAAGATAAAATATGTATTTAAGAAAAATAAAAATAAAAAAATAATGAAAAGATTAAAAAAAATATTAGTATTAAGCTAGAGAAAATCTAACTTCCTATCATTTCAACATTTATAAAGTATAAGATAAATTATTTTTAATTAATTAATGATTATTTTAATCAATATAATGATTATTGATTAGTAATCATATAATGTATTCACATTTTCTTAAAATAAAATTTACGAAATTTAAAGTTTTAAGATTTAAACTTTATTGTTAATATTGTTACCCTTGAAATTAGATCTGCAAAATTGATTTACAAATGATTTATAGTCAATCAAATTAGTGGTACTATAATCGATTTTCAAATTAATATATAAATTAAGTAAAGAAATGATTGATTGCCTAATATGATAGTAAAATTAATTTACAAAATAGATTTATTGACATTATAGTTTATTTAATTCATTTTATCTATTTTATTCATTATCTTATTTTTTCCGTATATTCTTTATTTAAATTATTATATATAAATAGAAGTAATTTAGAATTAAATAGTGATATGTTTTCATAAGTTCTTTAAGTTATTTTAGTAATAAATCTTTTAATAAATAAACTGTTTAGTAAGAACACACCAATAGAGATAGTACTATAATTTGTTTATTAATTATTTATCTTACTTATATTTATCATTTTTATTACATTTTTAAATTTTTAATTCTATTTCTTATCTTCCTTACAAAAGAAACCTTCTGTATTTATACGTATATTGCTTATTTAAGCTGAAAAATTCAAAAATTAGCATAATTTTATAACCAAAAAATTAGGATTCTTATACTATTAATGAGTGTAATAAATCTACAAACTGTTTTCATACTTTATTATAACTTGCAAAAATAAAATAAAGTAATTGATAAAGAGTCTTATAATTATTATAATACAAAAGTTAAATTCAATTTTATTAAAGTTATTATCTAAATTTATGAGTCAGACTGATATATACAGTCAACCCTTGATATAACGAATTTTATGTCCTGAACTTCAACTTCGCTATAGAGCTATAGTGAATTTTTTAAAGAATTTGATTGGCTAGTTCGTTATAACGAGGGTAAATTTAATATAGTTGTCCAAAAAATTCGTTATATAAAAATTCGCTATAGAGAGGTATGACTGTATACAGTACTTTTAGAAGTGAATATTTTGAGAGATATTTAAAAAGTGTTATAAAAATTTGGATATTATTTCAACAATTAAAAAGATATAATTCTTTTATTTTTTTTTAATTTTCAGTATATAGTGTTTAGATGAGATGTTAAGACTTAGGATCACAAGTATCCTGGATGTCGCCTCACCCCTAGGTCTTCGCCAGTCTTTTTAGCCATTGGCAACTCACACCGTTATAACTGGTCCAGATATTATCATCGCTCTTAGTGGTGCTATTGCTGGCTTGAGCCCATTAGAAAGATTTGACCCCTCTGCCAGTTACTAGCTATCTGGGATCACATATCACTATAGGACTAAGGGATCCATTACACCATATACCTTACTAGAGTATACTCTTACCCCAACTAATGCTGTAGGATTCATAGAATTATTACTACAAGATTTGTCTAAACGGTGTACTAGCGGGATGATGATCAAGCCATATCGACAAATATCTTAGGAATTAAACCTAACCTCAGACCCAATGATATGCTTGATTAGAAGTTGCTGCAAAAATTATTAATGCTGAAAGAAATAATAACTCTTCTTTTAAGATTCATTTGTTAATTTAAGAAATCCAGCTAAATCTCAAATTAATAAATTAAAATCTTTAGAAAAAAAAGTTTTATTATTTCTATTATCAATTTTTAATAAAATTTAGGAAATATAAAACAAATTAATAATGATAAATATCCAAAATTTTATCTTCCAAGTTTTGATATAGAGTAGATGTAAAAGTGCTTCTTTTAGGTTAGAATAATAAATTTTGTGATGCAGATAATTGTTTATTATTAAATAATATAGATTTATTTAATAAAATTATTTTAATTTGTGAACATAATTTTTATCAAGAATGCTTAAGTATTTTATTTGATAAAAAATGTATTTATTGTTTTAATTATCTTTCATCTAAAATAGAAAGAAATATTAAAAGTTTAAATAAGAGATTATTTGCACCTTTAAAAGAAAATGAAATTCCTTTATTTGAAGATGAAAATAATGATAATTATGAAAATAATGATAATAATGATGAAACTATAGAAGAAATAATAGAAAGAACAGAATATAATGTAGAAAATCAATATAATATAATGTATCAATAATGGCTTAATTATGATAGCATATAATTTATACAAATAAACTTTTAATTTAATAAATTTATTAATAATTGTAAAATTAAATTGTAAAAGTTGTTACTAGTAAAATTTACTTAATATTATTTTAATTTTAATAAAATTTAATATTAAAATACTATATAATGATATATATTTATATATAAAATTTTAGTATATATTATTATGTAGAATTTTTCAATCAGTGCTAATTTACTTAAATAATAAATTGATTTTATCACTTTTTTTTATGTTATTACAATCAGTTTGCTCTAGTAAAAGGTATCCATTATTAATTCGATTTCGATAAAAATTGATATTATAATACATTGTAATAATATTTAGCTATATATAAAATTTTAATGTATATTATTATGTAAAATTTCCAATTGGAGTTAATTAACTTAAATAAAAATCATTTTGCGATGTTTTAATATGTGATAAAATAAAAAATGATTGGCAAATAATCAGCAAAATGATCTGCAAAATGTGATAAAATTAAACATGACCGTTATGCTAGCATGAAAAAACTTTTTTTCTTCTTTCTTGTCCATTTTTTGTAAAGAACTGCTGCAGATAAAAATAAATTGAAAACATGAGTTCTTCAAAAAAAAAATCTTCTAGAAAAAGAAATAAAAACCTCTTCGCTGATGCTACTACTAAACTATAACAACAATCTGATTTTGATAATAATTCTAAAGAAACTGAAAAAAATGAAAGTGACTCTAAATCCTCATTTCCACTAGATCTCGTAAAATGCAATGTACTGCTAGCACATCCAAAGAAATGGACTTGGAAGAATCTTCTACTTCTTTCTCTATTCCCATTTTTTCTACTAAACCTGTTTCAACTCCTATTATTCTAATTAATAATAACACTAGTAACAAATCCATTGATGACTTCCAACATTCACCTAATAACAGAGATAACTCTAATAAACCAAATGAAAACGATATGAATGTAGACAACTCTAATACACTACTGATGATAATACTTTCATTAAGATTCCTAAACTTACTTGCTACTCCACTGCTTCTCCCTTTGTTGCAATACCTGACAAATTTACTTGGGAAAATATTGATAATCTCGATCAACACTTTTCATCTAATCAATCTTATGCAGGAGCTAAATCTTTTATTATTCATAATTCTCGTGAACGCATTATCTCCATCTATTTTGACAACAAAGATAGCCTTGAAGATGCCATAAAAGAACCAATCACCTCACTTAATAACCTTATCTTTGATGCATTCTATCTTCAAAAAAAAGATTTTGATCTTTCTGCAAAATGTCAAGCTAAAGCCAACCATACTATCAAAGTTTCTGATACTCTGCTCAATGTCAAATCGTATACTATTTCAAATGTTTTTTCTAAATTTGGAATGATTAAAAGGATCGGCCTTAGCTTTAATGGAAAATGATAACATGCATACATTATATTTAAAGATCCTACAAGTATCGCATCATTCTACGATGACACATGATCTATTATGATTATCAATGATAACGTTCGTATTTCTTCACTGAATCTATCTGATCAACAATTAGATGATAGACAACAATACTGCCTTAAATTATCTGGCTTTCCCTGTGGCTCTACTACACATGACCTACTTTCAATCCTAACACAAATTAAAGTAAAAACTTGTGTTATTCCTAGAGATAGAAATTATAATCCAATCAATGTAGCTTTTTTTAATTTTTCTAATAAAGATGATATCATTCAACTTGCATATTCCCCTACTTTTAAGTTTCAAGGTCACATTCTTTATTGGATAGATCCTGACTCTTCAGCATGCTTTAATTGTGACAACCCTAATCATGCTACTAAAGATTGTAATTTTAGACGCAATGATATTCATAAAAATTCCAAACCCCCTAAATTTTCTTCCTTATATAATAGATTCAAACCTCAAGCATATCAACCTCTATTTCCTAGAACGCGTCTATCATATCCTTCTAATTCTTATGTTAATCAACAAAGTTTTACAAATGTTCTTTCTAATAATCCTAATAATGATTCTTCTAATTTCAACCCACCACATGATCCCTCATTTAATCTTTCTTCTGATAACAATAAATTCAATTATATCTAAACCTATCTTAGCCAAATAGCCAAAACCATTCTCCAACTTAATATTAAATTTAAACTTCTCAGTAATCAAATTAGTAATTACAATGATTATCTAGCTCTTATTGAATCCTCTATACTTAAACAATACACCTCTTCAAATACAAAATCTGCTAATATTTCCTCTTATCACCAACTCTTGAAAACTAATATAGATCTTGATACTACAATTGAACTACAATTCTCTACTGCTTGTAATAAACTCACTTCTTTTCAGGAATAATCTAATCTTTTTACACAACAACAAGAAGAACTCTGTTCTACTTAATCATTAATCTTATTACAACTCAAAGATCTCACCAGTAACTTTCTTCAACCAAATAATTCATTATCCTCATCTTCATTTATTCCTCTATCTAACAACACTAACCTCACACACAAATATTAAATGAAAATAGATTATAATAATATTAAAACAACTGACAAAAATATAACTTCCCCAATAATTAATAAATTAAATATAGTAATACATAATGTTCATTCTTTAATACAACTCCCTAAATAACATTCACTTTTACAATATATGCAACTTTCTAATCTTGATATTTTTGGTGTCTCTGAAACTTTCTTGACTCTTAAAGAAGCTAAATATTTTTCCTCTCACAATGAACCTCTTTTTAAAGGATCTTTTAAATATTTCTTTTACTTAAACAGTCAATGACATGACACTTGGGTTCAGGCATCGGTCTCATTTTCAAATCAAATATCCCTTAGATTGTAGGGTTTCGCAGGCAAATTTACCTGCTTTTTTACTATAAATTTTCTTCTGATTTACTTTTATAAATAATTAATATTTTTAAAAAATTATTATAATAAATTTTTTGAAACTTAATTTTATAATTAAATTATTTTAAAAACCTTTTAAAAAACTTAAAATCTTTGTTAATAAAGTTAATAAAATATATATTAAATTATATTTTTTATATAGTAATAATATTACTAAAATTAATATTTAATATTTATAAAGAAATTAACAATTTTTTTTAATTTCGCAGGCAAATTTGCCTGCTAGACAATCTAAAGGATAGCTAAATATATTTTCAACTATGAAGGTTATTTTGGTAGAATTATTTGTGTAGATTTACATACCAAAGGCAAACAAATCTTATATATAATTCAAATTTATTTACATGCAGATGATATCCATTCAAAAGAACGAATTCAAGTTGAAAAAAATTTTTAGATTTAATTAATCACGCCCTCTCTAAATACTATCACATTATTCTTATGGGTAACTTTAATGTCTTTCCTGAAAAATCTCCTCATACTCTTCAAAATCTACACATAAATGAAAACTTTCCTTTCTTACTTCTCTTAAACAATTAAATCTTTATGATACTACTAATCTATGTCATGATATTTCCCCTTCTAATCCCATGTTTACATTTTCTTCTCATAACTCTTAAAGTCACATTGATTTTATATTTATCTCTTCTCAATTCTTTAGTTTACGTAGATAATAAGTCCACTGATCTGTATCAAAGCGATCATAAACTACTGTAATTAACTCTTTTTGATTATATTTTTAATCACAAATCTAAAGCTAAACTTAGGCAACAAAATGTTACTAAAATAATATTTGATTATAATAAAACCTTTACAGATAACTGGACTAAATTTGAAAAAACAACCAATAATCATAGCATTTCCTCCAATCTCAACAAAATTAATTCTTCTTCTATCAATAATTTACATGATTTAAATTATTATTGGAGTCTTATTCAACAACACATTAAATCTTCTGCTACGTTATTTATCCCTCATCATAAAAGCATTTCAGAACACAAAACCTTTCACATATATAAAATCTATCTAGATATTAAATGCTTGAACAAAATTTTCAGAATTTTTAATTACAAATGTATTCGTAATAATACCTTTATCACTAATGAAGATTAGCACCACTATCGCAACACACTCACCTCTATTGCCAAATGTTATAATTATACATGAAGTTGAAATGAAAACCCAAAAGTCAAAATATTTCGACTTTGGAGGTTAAAATCAAAATGAAAAGTTGAAATAGTCGAAATTATGTCATATCACATGATTTTTTATATATAGAAAAAACAAAAAAAAAATGTATGATCTTAGTCAATATCGCTTCGATTCGTGTGAAACAACTACCATTTGATTTCTCAATTCGATTTTCCATACACTCTTTCTCGTTGGATTTTTTCCAAGAATTTTTACTTAAAAAAAGTACCTGTTCAACGGCAGCTGTGGCTTAGCTTGTGAACAAATAAAAAAACCAACCTTTCAAAAATATTCCTCTCTTTGTTCCCTACACCCCTATTCATATAAAATTTTTCGAAATAATCTAAACAGTGTTATTTTTTGTTAAAATATTTTTTCTTCACCTCTTTTCGAAAATTTTTTTTCGTTTTTCTCTTTTTCATTTTTTATCTACTAAAAAGTGGGCATCAAGGGGGGGAGTATTTCAACTAATAATCATGATTGACATACTTTGGATAAACAAATCTTACGTGATGATACCTTTCCCCTTCCTAAACAATATACTCTCTTTTGATTAGCCTCTGCCTTTTTGCAGATCCTCTGTCGTCAAAGATCACGTGCAAATCTAGTGTAAATTATTACTTGTTTCTTCATGAGGTCTTCTATATGGTGGTTAGTTTTGTATCTTGTCGGTTTACCGTAGTTTTAAATGGAGCTCCAGGTGGTTATTGCCATTTACTTACTCAGTGTAAGTCCGCTTCGTCTAAATCCATTTCTTCCTGATAATCAGGTAGAGGTATAGGTTACTATCTGTTGATTTATTGTAAGATTTTCATAGTAGATTTTATGTGATATTTTTTCTGTACTTATGAATCTATAAGTATGAAGAGCCTCTGTTTGGATCTTTCTTTAGACGCATCTTCTTTAGTTGAGTGGTCGTTATATCCAGAATTAACTGAATATTTAAGTTTTTATAGTGTTGTGTTTGTCTTTTTTAATAATTTTATTTGTATCTATTTCCCTTCTTAGGAGGGTTGTTAGTTTTTAAATTTTATTAAGAAGTTAGGATCGAAAGGCATTTAGAAATTATGTTGCTGTATTGACAACCTTATTTGAATTTCTTGTTGACAGCTTAATCATTAGATATGGATTTTTTGGTTGGGTCAGAGAGGGATTCCAGTGATCAGTCGATCTAAATGGGTTTGAGCTTTTATTAGCAATAGGACTACGTGAGATAGTCATTAGGTTAGTTTTTTATCTACTTTGTATTTTTTCTTTGTAAATTTTATTTAGTATATAATATAAAATCAATAAATTTAATGGCAGTACTGCATCGTTAAAAAACAAAAAAAAACAATTCAATTTCTCATGATTAGACGAATCCAATGAGCTAACATTTATTGATTTTAGATGATCCCATCTCGAGATATTTGCGATCGTATTTCGAAATCTGAATTCCTTTATTTAAAGTAGAATTTATTGATTTATAATTTCGACCGATAATACAATTGCGAGTATCTCGTAATTAGATAATCTGAAATCAATGAATGTTAACACATTGGATCAGCCTAGTTTTATGAAATCGAATGTTAGTTATTTTATACAAATCGGAGCGATATTGACTGAGATCGTACATCTTTTGTTTTTGTTTTTCTAAATATGAAAAATCATATGATATGATGTCATTTTGACTATTTCGTAACTTTAGCCTCCAATGGTCAAAATTATTTTGACCATTTTGACCATTTCAGATATTCAAAATGATCTATTTCGACTTTATATATAGTTATAATTATTTCGCAAACTTACCATATCTTATTTGACATGACAACTATATACTCATCAAACGTTCTATTAAATTTCTCATCAAATTACTCATCACAAAGCTTCCTTAGTAGAAAAAAATACTTAAAAGAACAAATGATTAAATATATTCGTCAACGTTGCCTAAATTATCAATCTAATCAAAGTTTAGTTATCGACTCAGCTTTAGATCGTTAAAAAAGAAAAATTATCTTAGATTGTGTTCTTATTACCCTTTCTGATTCATTTACTAAACTTCTGACTGAACTGGATACAGTCAAATCAGCCACTATTAATCACTTTCAAAATCTAGCAGTACTTAATAGTTTTCATAAACCTAAAGAGATTCCAGAATATTAGTAACATCAATATACTCCTAAAAAAACATTAATTCTTCTATTTATGATACTCTAATGGATCCTCTTTCTAAAGAAGAATGGATTAATATATTACACAATCTTCCTGATAGTAAAGCATCTGATCCATCTGGAATTTCAAATGAAATGCTTAAACACATAGGCAACAAAATGCATATAGCTCTCTGGCACTTTGTCAATGCTTGTTTATGATTAAATAACATACTTTCAGTCTGATGAGAAGCTGATATTTATCTGATACTTAAATCTAAAAATTGGAAATGTGAACTCAAAAATACCTGACCTATCACACTTTTAGATACTGTTTATAAAACTCCTGTTAAAGCCATTAACTATAAACTTTTATATATCTTCATCAATCACTCAATTCTCAAAGGTAACAACTTTGCTGGTCTTCTACATTTATCCACTTTTGAACCTATTCGTATTTTAGATAATATCATTCATAATGCTAGAGAAAAAAATAAAGAACTTTAGCTCTATTTTCAAGATATAGGAGTGTTTCCAGTAAAATCACATTACAGATCATATGATTTACTATGCCTTATGATTTAATTTTACTAGAAATATTCCTATATGTTCAAAGCCTATGATTGTGTTAATGTTCATATGCTATCTAAAGCCATGCTTCATTTACAACTTTCCATTCTTTTTGTACCTTTATTCTCAACTTGTTTCTAAACTGTAAGAATCATATTTTTATTCACTATGGTTCTACAGATAATTATAATGTATTGATTGGTATTGACTAAGGTGAAATTATCTCTCCACTTTTATGGTGTCTCTACTACGATCTCTTAATATGTGAACTACAATCTCAATATGGTTTAAGTTACACAATATTCTATAGTTAGCATCCTGACCTCTGCTTCCCTGATATTATCACGCAATCTTTAGAAATTTCAAGCATAGCATATATAGACGACACTACATTAATCTCAAACTCTCAAGATAATTTAAATTCTCTTCTAAAAATAACTGATAGTTTTAATAATTTGAACAACATACTTCTAAATGATGACAAAGGAATCTTAATAATCACAGCTAACCCATCTTGTATTCAATATTCTACATCTTCTGATCCAGATTCTCCTACTTCTCAAAATATACTTCTTCAATACAACAATAAAAATATCCTGATTCTTCTTACTCCTGAATCTGAATCTATTAGATTTTTAGGTGTTTGACTTAATTTAAAATGCAAAAGATCTTTTGTATTCAATCAAATCAGAACAGAAATAACTACTGACTGTTCTATCATAAAATATAACAGACAAAATATTGTTATATATTTTTAACATAGTTATCGTTTTCACATTGAATACAGAGAACAATTGAACTTTCTAACAAAAAAGAAAAGTGCTAACCTTTCTAACCCCTTTAATCTATTATTTAAACACAAACTCCATCTTTCTTCAAACACATCCAATTCTATTTTATTCAATAAATTCCTTTACAAATTTCGCAATCTTTATGAAAATCAGCTCCAATCTATGACTATCAACTTTTCAGTCTAACTAAATGATAATACCATCATGAATCTAACTATAAATATCAGACTCAAAGAAATTTAAACCTATCAATGGCTCTTTGACTCTCCTCTTCTTTTCTGGCCTTTCACTACTACCATATGCTTTTATGATCACATATCAAATATTCTTTCTATTATTAATGAATTTAATATTTTATTCAATGTAGCCCCACACCTTCATCTTGGTGGAATTACTTCTATCACTACTTTATGTGCTTATTTTCTCCTTTCTTGAGATATTCATCTATTAACTAAATCTTCTGTAATATATTTAGAATAACTCATAAGTCTGTGTGAACAATATCTCATCTCACTAGCTAACTATCAGTTATTACATTATGATATTCGTTCTAATATATCCAAATGGTTCAAGAAATTAGAACATTTTGTCCTTTCTAACCCTACTATATCATGAAGATTAAAACTACAATTTATTTATAAAGATCATAATCTCCTTTGTCATGACATCATTTCACCTCCATTTAAACTCAATAATAAATCATCCAAATGGAATAATAACTGTCAACAAATTATATATGAATAAATTATAGCTATTTTTGATCAATATGTTATAATTTAACATTGGATTAACAATTTTTCTTCAGTCATCAACAATTTCACCATCTAATTTGCAAAATACATTCATTCAATATCAAGGCTATTTATTACATGAAGCATACTATTTACAGAATTTTTCCTATTTTCCTAAACATATTCCTTTTTCATTAACATGTACAAATAGATATTATTTTGACACTCTTATTTCTCTCCCCAAAATAATTAAAAATAGCCATCCAGGTTTCTATAATATAAATTGTTCTACATTTTTCATTAAAGACCAAGCTAAGCTTCATTATGAATCATTAAATATATCACACCTCTGACTTTACTTTCATCTCCTTAAAATAATCCAACACCTTCTTTATTTTCTAAATATGTAAAACTGGATATACAATTTGATGCATTACTACATACCTACAACTTATTTCGCTATAAATTCAACCTCAAAATTTATACTGATGGTTCTTTTCTTCTTCACTCATCCTCACAATCTATGAGCATCACTTGGCTATTAAAAGATAACCTTACAATTTCCTTTCAATCTTCATTTCTTTCATCATGGCCTTCTTCCAATCGCGCCGAACTGATTGCTATCATTTATGCATTTTTATCATCTTTTTTTTCATCAACAATCAATATCTACACAGATGGTTCTACAGCTATCTTAACTTATAATTATATTCTTTCTAATAACTTACTTCTATATCTACGAGAACTTTTAAATTAGATAATTTTCTATTATGGTTAACCTTATTTGATATTATCTCATCTAATAATCTTACCCCCACTTTCCATAAAGTCTTAGCTCATTCTAAAGACCCTTATAATATTAATGTTGACAAATTAGTTAGATTAACATATTACAAACTTTCTATTAATTTTAATGACACTCTCATCCCTTATTTGAATTATTTACCTTTAATTAATCAAACACCAATTCAACGTCACTTATGACATTTTCTTTGTCTAACATCTCACACTCGTGGATTTATGGAATTCTATCGATTAAAATGAAACACTAAATATCGTAAACTAAATATAGACTGGCTTAATACCTTTTCACATATTTATGATGATGAATCTGCATTCAGTATTACCTTTACTTCTTTCTATCGCAAATCTTAACGTCTCAAATTTATGCTTGAACAACTTCCTACACTACAAATTTTACGCATACAAAATCTTCATCTTTACTGAAATTTACCTTTATGTTATTTATGCAATCAAGTTCCAGAGACCTTCAATTACCTATGACTATGTTCATCTATTATTGAAAAAATGAATCTAATTGTAATTGATACTCAATTTACCTTTATCTCGTTCTTAAAACAATACTCTAAAATCACTCCTGCTAAACTTGACAAGATTATCTATAACAATATTCTTCTATCTACATATTGGGATGTCTCATTCTCCTCTACTAATTTTACTTTTATTGATTTTATTAAAGGTTTCATCTCTTACTCATTATCTTACCAAGTACTCAATACAACTCATTGCAATAAAAAATCTTTACTCATACTCTCTATTCTACTCAATAACATTCACAATAGAATCTTAAATAGCATCTGGCTTCCAAGATATTCTTTAATTACCCAAAAAGAAAAAAGTTTAGGTATCATTATCTGTCAGAAACGCAAAGCCCCTTAACTCCATAACAGAATCACTACTACCAACTTATATAACATAGATCCTTTAATACATTCAATAGATGATAAATATTCTAATTGGTATACCTTAATTAATAAATATATTTTCAGCAGCCATAACATTCTTTGTGAGTAGTAACTACTCATTTTTTGGCAATGATGAAACTTTGTTGAAATCTTCTATTTCATTTGAATAGAGTTATCAAATGGTGTCCAGTTGAACTTAGTTTAATTTTTTATTATTTCAGAGTTAGTATTGTGAACGAATAAAATATGATAGGACTTACGTGATGCAGATGATCGACAAATCTGATAAATCTGACATATATGACATATCTGACATGATCGACAAATCTGACATATATGACATATTTGACATGATCGACAAATA
>CAMKVN010002498.1:0-13363 GCA_946474995.1 Funneliformis geosporum
GGAATTTTGATATAGAATCATTAATTACGTATACAAACCTTAACAAAAACGTATCATTTCCTTATTTCGATTTCTTATAGGGTATCTAATATGATATAAAAATGATATAAGATTATTATAACAAAAAAATTTATATAAAAAATATTATTTTTATACTTTTTTGTAGAATTTAATAAAAATAATTTGATGATATATTTATTTATAATATTTTATTATAATATTATTGATTTTTGTTTTTGATAATTTATTCTGTATTACCTGTATTACTTATTACAGTCTAATGTTTTTCATATTATTACTAGAAATAATTCTCTTTATACATATTTATTTAAGTAGTATTATTATTCGAAACTCAAATTCTGTAGTTTTTAAACTTACTGAAACTAGTTTAATTAATAACTAAAACTATTCAAACTAGTTTTATTTAACTAAAACTAATTTTTAGTAGTTAAGAATAGCAATTTTATGTTAAGTTACTTTACTGTAACAAGTAAATTCCTTATCATCAGACTTTATAAGCTTAGAAAATCTCACATTTTATAGATATCTAAAAATTTTTGAAATTACTTCACTTAACTTTTACAAACTTAAAGATTTAGATGTTAATATATAAAATATAACAAATATATAAAATATGATAAATATAAGTAAAATAATAATTATAATAGATATAATAAATAATAAAAATTACAAAAATAAGTAAAATATAAAAATAAATAAAATCAAGAATATCAGACGTATCATATTGATTTGCAAGATTAGTAATCAAAAATTTACTATTAATCACTTAGTATAGTATTTGACAAACTTATTACATCATTATTTTATAGATTACTGATGATTGTCATAGTAAGATTAATTCAAATGTTAATAATATATAAAATTTTTAATTATATAAATTATTAATATTCTAGAAGCTTATTAAAATTGATGATAATATAAAATTTGAAAAAAAATTTTTATTTAATATTATAATAAAAATATATACAGAGTTCTGAATTAGATCAGGTCAACCTGTGATCTGACCTGACCTAGTCTGAAAAAATCAGGTTAGGTAGACAAATTTTAGGTCATCATCAGGTTAGATCAAACTTATGACTTGATTTGATAAAATTTAGGTTAATCAATCAAATTAAACAAAATAAAATATTTAAAAAAAATTTTTTGATTTCAAAAAATTAAATTTTAATTTTAAATATTTTTTGCAATTATATTAACAAACAAATTATTTTTAATTTTTTTATCTGTTCAATTACTTTAAAGAAATATTTAAGCATTTTGATCAAAGAAAATTGACTTTTATTACACAATTAAAGTTACTTAGCAGGTTCAAATATATATATATATAAATTTTATTATGATTAAATTAATAGTTATAAAGTTATGAATGTTTTTCATGATTATATGGGTTAGTACGTACGAAAATCATGCTGCGGGACTATATAAATCATATGATCAAAACCTGATTTTTGTACGTACTAACCCATATTATCTCATGAAATTTTTTTAATTTTTTTATTTAATTAGTAACTTCAAAAAGTAATTTGAGCATTTTGATCAAAGGTAATCACTTTGATCACATAAATAAAGTTGTTCAGTAGATTCAAAGATATGTACAAACAAATTTTTATTATAATTAAATTAATAGTTATAAAGTTATAAATGTTTTTCATAATTGTATTAGCAATTATCTGATTTTTAGACTTATCGCAATTTATGATTTTAAAAAAGTATTATTATATTAGTAATCGTTTTATTTTTTTTTTAAAATTTTACTAAAATAATATAATATAAAATGTATCAATGTTTTTTTAAACAAAATTAATAAATGATTAATTTCATGTTTATTATATTATTTTTATAATTGACTTAAAATCACATGATATACAAATTAGGTCAGGTTAGGTTAGGTTGGATTGGATCAAAGGTATGGTTAATTTTATGTCTGATCTGATTTGAACTTATCAGGTTAGATTAAATCAATTATCTAACCTAATTCAATCTGTTCAAAACTTTAATGATATATATTCTTAGATGACTGCTAACTTCTCTGATATGACTAGTAAAGAGAACTTAAAATAAAATATGTAAACTAAAGATGGTGCATCAAATTTAAAATATGTTGCAACATAAGCTAAAATTAATTGCAATATATATAAGTCAAAACTAATTGCAATGTATATTGCAATATTAAAAGTTATAACATATTAATTACGGTTCTTATCTTTAATGTAAACTGTACAAAATTTGAGAAATAACTCTATTTGATATTAAGTACTAGAAAGTTTTTTGCTAATACAGTCAACCCTTGATATAACGAATTTTATGTCCTGAACTTCAACTTCGCTATAGAGCTATAGTGAATTTTTTAAAGAATTTGATTGGCTAGTTCGTTATAATGAGAGTAAATTTAATATAGTTGTCCAAAAAATTCGTTATATAAAAATTCGCTATAGAGAGGTATGACTGTACATATGAATTCTTATATAAAAAAAGATATTAGAAGTATTAACTGTTAAGTTTTTAAGCTTTTCATTGTGATTGACTAAGTTTTTAAGAAGAAATTCCAATTTGTTTTCTCAGAATGTATCAGATGAATTATTAGAGAAAGTTTTCTAAGGAATTTTTATTATATTTTTCTAATAAAATAACATTTACAAAGTTATGAAAGCATTTTTTACTATGTTTTTCTTAGTAAAAAAGGTATTTCCAAAGTTGCAGATGCACTTTTTGCTATAGTTTTCTTAGTAAAAAAGATATTTTCAAAGCTGTGAAGGTGCTTTTTATTATAGTTTTCTTAATAAGAACCACTTCTAAAGCTTTAGAGATGGCTTTACTATTGATTCGAATCAAATAAAATATTTAAATACTTGATTTAAATTTGATCAAATTAAATTAAACATTAATTTGCATTTGACTAAATAAATTATTCTTTGATTTAAATTTGATTGAATCAAATCAAATATAAATTTGATTCGATCTGATCTGTCAGAACTGAATCAGATTCAGATTGAATTGGATTTTTTGCAGAATACTACCTGACATATAAGCTGTATTATCTGTTAACTATATTATGTATTTCTTAATATCAATATAAGTATTCTCAATTATTTTTCAAACAGATTATAATACTGATTTACCATCGCATCTATCAATATCTTTAAGATGAGTCATTATTGCAAGTGGTTTATTTTTGAATCGTATTCCAGAATATAAAATAAATTAAAAAAGTTTGATTCTATTATGTTTTGATTCATCCACCATTATGCCATAATTATTCGTATTCTTGATTTCTAAAAGATGTGAATCCATTTATAAAGTTGAGATATCTTTATATCATATAACTAATGTGTTATGTGAAAACTAAGTTTTAGGTGATTCTCCAGTTAAAACTTCATACACTAGCTTCATACACTCTACTGTTGATCACATAGAAACCTGTCTAATTTGTGTTATTTATGTTGCCATCCAAATTGTATTTGTTGAATACTGATTTTTGTTTTTTTTAAATATTAATTCAATTTGTTTTTTAAATGCATTTTGTGATATTGCTAAAGCTTTTTAAACTAATGAGCAAATTGCTAAAATATAATGCTTTTTATTTCTTTAGATAATGTATTTCTGATCCTAAAGATTGTGTTTTATGAATTAGTCTTTCATTTTGATCATTTAACATTTGAATTTTCTGATGTAAATTTTTATAAGAAGGATCTTTAATAAACAATAATGCCTTGTCTTGCAAATACGGTAGAAATATTTGTCCTTGATAAGAACCTTTTGGGTAATGCATTTGTCTTAATAAATGCTAGGCTAATTTAACTTCAGCTTCTGATAATTGATTGACTGTTTCATGAAAAGCATGTCATTCCTTTGTTTTTTTCTTCATCTCTAATTTTTAGGCTTTGATTTTACGAGCCATTTTTAATTGTTGAGAGTGTTGAGCGTGTTTTGAGATCAGAGGCATTTTTCTGATAAAAAATCCTAAATTTTTAAATTTGATAACTTTTATTTTAAACTAGCATTCAGGCAAATTAAAGCTTTAATCTGATATATTACAACATAGAAAATAATGTGACAGGCCATTTTGTTAAAAATTTTAAAGAGAGAATTTTTTTTTCTTGAGAGCTGTGCTTCGAAAGTGTTATTTTAATATTATTTTATTATTTTTACCTTGATAATTTTTTTTTTTTAGAAAAGCATAAACAAAAAAACTGATTGAGAATATTTTTTGCGAAATTTAGAAAAAAACTAATCAGAAAAGTTTAAAGTTATGGAAGGGTGAAAAAAGTTATGATTTAGTAAGAGACTTATTATAAAAAGAACTTAAGCTACGAGAAATAAATTTCATATAAGACTATACATGTATTTGATTTAATTAGTCCCAACGCCTCGTGGCTTTCCTTTTTATTTTATTTATCTATTAGTGGCTTGCTTAGTTTATATAACCTTTTTATATTAGGTAACAAACGGAAAATGAAAATGGCCACCACTATATATGATTTAAAATTTCAAGACCACATGAAAATACCGTTAATTTATGAACCCATTATATGTGATGACACTTTACTTTATGTTTGTAATCATTTGTGTTCAATTCTTCTAAGCATTCTGAAGAAGATAACAGTTGCAACAAATGAAATCTTAATAAACCACGTAATTCATGCAATAATGCAAAATATCTTTTCGAAATAGCGACAAATGATTACGAGCTGGATAATGAATTTTTCTTTTTGGTCATGTCCTTAACATTTCGTTTAACATATTGAGGTTTTGCAATAGTCACATACTGTACATACGTAATATAATGAAAATAAAATCGAAACAAAAAAGCTTCATTATTCTCATTTTTAGTTATCAGGAATATTATAATATGATTCACTATCTCATATAAAATTAATTTCAAACATATTCTTGATGAAGGTATACCTATAAGAGTTTTGTTTTAGTAATAAAAGAGGATAGACATATGATTACTTTTAAAATATTTTGTCAATTACGGCAGAAGAGAGAGAAATAAAAAATTTTAGCCTTGGTTATCAAATGAAATTGATGATAGTGGCGTTGAAGAAAAAATGATAATTGCACGGAATTAAAAAAATTGAGTCAAAAATAAAAAGTAAACCTAATCATCTAAATAACCAAATTTCAAGTAACTACAAACTCTCATCAAATCGAAAAAAAACCCATTTTGTTCAACTTTTGATTTAACAAAATCAATTCCCCAGAATATTATGGATAATGCACTAATAACATTGATTAATGTTGATGAATTAAGCGATTCATATCATACATACACTTTTAGATAGAATACGCAATGTCATTGAAGAAATCATTTGATTTCTTTGTTAATGCCACCTTCAAATGTTGAAAGAAATGCGCTTAGGTTGGAATAAACGCATTGAATCACATCACCACCATTGCATCTCATGTAAGTTAGTTATACATGTAAACTTTTTTCTATTCAAATTTTCTTGGATAGCAATAATGTAGCCATTCATTATTCTTTTAGGATATTTGAGCATTTTTGCACGCTTTCACAGATACCATCATTCACCAAATTATCAGTATTTTCAGATGGTAGTGGAAATATCTAGGATTTAAATTACGTCGCAAAAAATTTACTATTGAAACTTTTCATCAAATGAACGATGTTGGAAATAAGTTTGTATTCGATTATCTAATATTTATATATGAATTTTTATTAAAATTAATTCAATATTTAATAGGCTATTGGATTTTTTTTATCAAAACTTAAAAACGTTATATTGTGATTGTAATTCATTTTAAATGAAATTCACGTGATTTAAATTTCTTCTTTCCGAGTTTCCCTTATTTTTGATCATAATAATTGTAAGTTTAATATATGATCTGCGTATACCCGGTGATGATGACGATAAAATTTTCAAGAAAAATTGATTATGAGGAAAAATAATCAATAGCTATTCAAATAGTTTTAACATTTTAATGTTTAAAAGTTCTCATATGTCATCAATAAAGTACGGTTTAACTATATTTCCGAATCTTCCATATTATCATTCCTTTCTTCACTACTGCTCCTACTATCTTCGCTCTCAAATTGTATAATGAGACCTTCTTTTGATACTTGTTTGGGGTGCGTTAAATCTTTTAAATCGTTTTTTCGACCATGATCATTCGATATTGTGATTTCTTCTATGCTAGTTTTGGAAACAGTACTATTATGGTTGTGGATGCTTGATGATATTGATTTCTTTTTACGAATTTTTGGTGTGACTTTATTTTTTGTTTCACCCTCTTTAACAGTAGTTCGTCTTAACATAGCTGTAAGCAATGATATCGAAGAGCCTGGACTTGATGGCTTGTTAACATTGTTAATTGGAGATTTATGGTATTGTGAACTATTTGAAGAAAGTAATGATGGTGAAGAATTAGGTGATCCATAATTATTTGTGGCTGCATGAACTTCCTGTAATCCTTGTAGATTTTCAATACTTGTGTTGGCTTTCTTGACACTTTCTCTCATTGCCGAAAGCCATTGTGAAGATGATATATCTTCTGAACTTTGTGATTGATTCGAAAATATTTCTTTCAAACGATCAGAAGCAGAACTATCTTCAGAAGAACCGAGAACGCTTTGAACATTAGATAATATTGTTCCGTCAGGGCTTCGAACTGGACTTAATGCAATATCCGAATCTTGATGTTTATCGGACAAAACTGTATCAAACGATACTGTAACAACGCTGAAATGAGTTCTTCGTTTTTGTAAGGAAAGACGTCTTGTTTCAAACTGAAAGGAACCATGGTTATGTTTTTGTCTTGTATTTAACCATAACTTGTGAAGTGTTGGATGTTTGATACTTGCAGATTGATCTGTCAATCGTTCTTCCGCTGGTAAAAGATTTTCTATCTTATTTAATGTTTGAAAAATTTCATGTACCATCTTATGAGTTTTTTCCACTTGTTTCATAAATACGTTAACTAAAAATAATTATAACAATCAGCTAACTTTTCAAAAGAAAATTGTATATGTATATAATTGATATATGTCCTCACCGATGCCCATTTGTTCGTAATTGGTTTTTGCCTGTAATTGTGCGGCAATCATTGTTTGATTTATCTCTACACAATATGTATCCACTGATTTGACTGTTTCCATAACTATTCTCTAAATCATAATCATATTATAAAAAATTATGTATTGAGTCAATCTTAAACGAAACATGTTGAATACGTATGTAAATTTACCTGATCTTCGCATATTTCTTCAACACATTTTTTTATAAGAGATTGATATGTTAAAGCAAAATTAAATAATGAATCATATCCGAATGATGCTAAAAATAAAAATAAATTAAATTAAATGAAATAAGAAGTTAATAAAATTTCCTATAGACGTACGTTCTTTAACGTGATCCGAAGATGCAGGTGCTGAACCCCATAAACCACTAAGAGTGAAACCTGTCTCAGCATGAGGTTTAATCAATGGTTCAAACTATAATTTGTCAATTATCTCTTAATTAGAGACTCTGTAGAATAAATATTGATATCTCTGAAAATATTTATTACCCTTGGAATTTTATCCAATTTTGAAATTTCTACATCCAAATCGTCTTTTTCATTAACATTACTAACCGTAATGACACCCTAATGGAATTGAAAGGAATTAATTTTTTTTTTAAATTTTTAATAGGAATTCATAAATAAAATCGAAATGCTTACCTTCTCAATATCTCGTTGTATTATTTTCATACGCTCTGCCTCGTTTCCATTTTTATCATTTTCATCTGTAATCGAATTTTCTTGAGCTCTGAATTGGCATGACCGATTATTTAATTCATTATTTTGAATTTCACTCATTTTTTTAACTTATGAAGTATTTTTATAAAATTCGATTATAAAAGAGTGTTATCGCTGCATTACAAATAATTTCTAATCTTGGGTTTCATGTTACATGAACTTTAAAAACAATATATGGGAGGCGGTCAGTAGAAAAGGGGGAAATCCAAATTTTGGTCAAAATTTTTTTAATTAGTTCACTTCACTGATCATAGTCATGTGAACAAAATTAGCTTAGTAACTAAAATTACTAAAATTTTCAGATTTCCCCCTTTTCTACTGACCACCTCCCATATTTTAAGTTAGCTCCGATCCGACGGACAATTATTATTAAATCAAAAATTATGTCTGATATAATATTTATTATGAATGTTTCTAACCATAACCGGTATCTATCCACAAAATTTTCATCACACGTGACTTTGGCCGGCATTACGGCATTAAAAAATTACGTACAGTGGGCATCAAAAGTCACCGGGCACTTAGAAATTAGAAAATCGACGGAAATGATTCTTTCAAATAAATTTTATTTTATTAATTTAATCACTTTAGGAATAATAAGTAAAGTTATGCGTCATAATAAATTGCATATAATTTTAAGTTTTATAGATATCTGATCAGTAGTAAAATTTATATTATTCATTTAACGTGTTTTAATACAAAATTTCAGTTATAATTGAACATATAATTTTTCAGCTATAATCATTTTTATTCATTAAGTAAACTTGTTCGTCAAATTAAAAAATAAATTTCTGCAAAATTTCAGATTAATTACTTATAAACTTGATGAGATCAACTTAATTACAGTGAAGTTATTAAAGTCATGTGATATGTTTATTTCTTTTTAAATTTAACTACTACATTTATCAGATCTCCACAAGAATAAATGTAATTTAAGGCAGAAACTTATTTTTTTAATTTGACGATTAAGTTACTAAATGAATAAAAATGATTATAGCTGAAAAATTATATGTTCAATTATAACTGAAATTTTGTATTAAAACACAAAAAATCATGATAACTTAAATACAAAAGGTCACATTAAATGAATAATATAAATTTTACTACTGATTAGATATCTATAAAACTTAAAATTATATGCAATTTATTATGACGCATAACTTTACTTATTATTCCTAAAGTGATTAAATTAATAAAATAAAATTTATTTGAAAGAATCATTTCTATCGATTTTCTAATTTTTAAGTGCCCGGTGACTTTTGATATCCTACTATATATTATCACTGAGAATAATTCTCTTTTTGTACATATTTCACTAAGTTACTTTACTACAGCAAGTAAGTTCCTTATCATCAGACTTTACAACCTTAAGGAATTTTACATCTTACAGGTATTTGAAATGTTTTAGAATTACTTCACTTAATTTTATGAACTTAAAGATTTAAAAACTTAGGAAAAACTTAAAGAATTTTATTTATTCTAAATGATAAACTCAAAAGTAAGTTAGTGTAATAGTTCACAATTAAATCCTAGATAATGGATACATAGAAGAAAAAAATAATTATATTTCAAAGTTGATTCCTTTATTTATTACTTAAATTTGTAATAAAACTAAAACTCATAATAGAGTTATTTATAACTTGAGTAAAAAGCTATTCTATTTATACAAAATTAATTTGCTATGATTAACTAATTGCTACGTTATAAACTAACTAAATTTGTAACTATAAGTGCTAATATAATGATAATAATAATTATAACAAGTATAAAAAAGATAATAATTATAAAAATAATAATATATACATTTGAAATTTAAATGCAGTGTAATATTCTGTAGATTTATGATTTTCATAATATTTCAGGGTATTATATTGTAAAATTATGTGAGTTTATGAGTTTGTAAGATTTACAAAACATTATGGTGAAATTTTACATAGGTTACAGATCATATTTTTTATGTAATATTACAGTCAAAATCCTTCGTAAGATTACAGTATTATAAGATTTATGAAATGTTACAATAAAATCTTACATAGGGTTATAGTATTGTAAAATTTACAAAATATTATGGTGAAATCCTACATAGTGTTACAAGCTTTTAAAATTATGAAACATTATGATGAAATTTTACGTAAGGTTATAGGATTATATGAAATCTTACGTAGTATTAATTTAAAATTAGTAATACATGTCATTAGTTGAAATTATTTCTTTTGGTATTAATATCATTCGGGTAACATTCAGCTGATTCAAACATATGATTTGGCAAAAATTCAGCTTAAGTTATAAAATTCAATAGTCATTTATTATATTGTATATAATTTGCATTATTTCAATACTAAGTTCTTTTAGCAAACATTCAGCTGATTCAGTTATACTATTTGGCAAAAATTCAACTCGAGTTTAAAATTTGGTAAAAAAATTATAATAAATCTACTGTTATTTGTTACACTATATATAATTTTGATACTAAGATCTTTTGGTAAACATTTAGTTGATTCAATACAGCAAAATTTCAGTTATTTTTTAAAATTTGATATGAATAATATAATAAATTAACTGTCATTAATTACATTGTATATAATTCAGCATTATATTAATTTTTTGGTTTATTATAAAAAATTTATATTACAAAATAAAAGTTAACAAATATAAAATTTACGATTTATCAGATTTATGACTAAATATTCAATAGCATTTGGACGAGTAGAAATTTTATATTTTACTGATACAAATTGATAAAGAATATAATAATACTATCACAATCATCAGAAAAAAAATTATTTTTTTATAGTTTAATATTACAAGATTTTTATCATCATTAATACTAAAATAATATCAAACTTTATATGTTTCTGCTAGCCTATATCACTGAATAAATGCTAAATTATATTCTGCCAGTCTATCCTTAAAATCAATTATATGCTTAAAAAAATACTGGACTTGACAAGCATAACAGTCAATCTGATTATTGAATGTTATAAAATTTGTTAAAATAAATGAACTTTTTACATGTTGAAATGATATGGCTGAACCAAATATATCAGAACCAATTCTATATTGACTGAATTTGTTTATTGTAATATGATTAAGTATGATCAAATCTTTAGAACTATCATTGAATATTTCTCTTAAAATTGTGCTTCATATATTATTGTGTAGTATTTGACTATTAAACTAAGCATTAACTTAAATAATATCACATTGAATTTAGGACTTAATATTTCTCCATTGCATCTAGTAATAATCAATTTCTGTATATTTTTCGAATTAGATCAAAATTGCTTTATTTCATCAGATGAATATTCATCATCTTCTAATAATAAACCAATAACAGTTTAATTATTAAGCAAATCTAAAACTTTTGCTTGAATATTTACTAAACTATTGATTTCTCTAATACAATTATCATTTATTAATCTGCATATTATTTCTGGCTTAATTTGTCTATGACTACTTAGCAATGAATCTAAACAATATTAACATATTTCATTATTTATTAGCACATTTCATTATAAAAATTGGCAAAAAAAGAAACTACAATTACTGAGAATCCCATTCATATGCTCAAATAAGAAATGTCAGAATGTATATAACAGACTGAAATCATATAAGTATTTTCATAAATAAAGCAAAAGGTAAAGATTCAGTATTATTTTATCACACCTATTATGCATTTCAATAAGTTTTAATATTTTAATTAACCTTTTGTGAGCTTTTTATACTGAATCAAGTTTCAGAATTTGCTATACTAGTATCAAATAAACTTTAACAAAATGTGTTAAAATCATTCAGTTGATTACTAATAAATATTTTCAAAGTGATATAGTTGCATAAATTATATAAAATGTTCATCATTGGTCTGCTGTGAAGTTAAAAAAACCTTCTCTGCAATCAATTTTTCAAGGGATTCTACTTAAATCAGCTGGAACTTGAATTTGATTCATATTCCTTTGGATACTTTTAAGAGTATCTGAAGTTAAAACCTTCTCATTAATCCAAATTTATTTAACTATTCATTTCACTATACCTAAAAATAGGTACTGTATTTGGTTGACTGTTAAAATTTGAATTGGATCAAAGTATAGTAAATAAAGTAACTTAGATTATGCTTTACAAACTTTCTGTTAGTATCTGAATTGCATTTTCACTAGCCAAGTGCATCCTTTCAATGTTGTGATAAATTCTGAGGAGTAAACCATTCATTTATATTACTCTTTCTAGTAAATTATATTGTCTATTTTCATAATTTGCCTTCTTTTTGTATCTATGACATGATACTAATGTTACTAATATTGACACATGACTGCAAATTTTTCTTGCTACAGGTATATCATATGAAACAAGGATTAATGCTACATGAATTTTTCTTTCTTCTTAATATTTATATGTTCGATTTAGAATCACACCATTCTAAAGTAACTCTAATTTGTTAACAATTGGTACTAAATAATGATTTATTTTGTGTAAACTCACTTCATTCGGGTTAAACATAATTCCAAGAATTAGTAAATTTTTACGCTTGAATTGAATGTCTCTTGGAAGATTATAAATTGTAGCATATAATACTCCAGTGCTATAGATTATTCTATCAAAGGGTTGAAACTAATCTAAATTCAATATTAAGTCTAAATGTGAATCAGTTACATCAGGTCTGAAAAATTTTTGTAAAGTTTCTAAATCATTTTCTTTAAATATCTTTCAAATTTATCTATTATATATATCTGCTAATATAATTTCTTGGAACTCAACAAATACTCCATCCAAAAATTCTAGTTTTTTAGAATCTCTCTTAAACAATTTACAATATTTAACATTAATTTCACTCAACCAACAAATGATATGTTTCATATGAAAGAGGGTCAAACTCCTTTATCAAATATTATTTTCATTAATAGTCAGGATTTGAAATTTTTAATTCCTCGTCATATTATGTATTTCAAACAATTAATAGTTAGTAAAGCCCTCTATCTTATACTATACAGTGACCTTAAACACAAATCCTTTAGATCTCTTTTACAAATTAGAAAGCTTCCAAATTAGTATCTTAGATTATAATAAAAAGTTATAGATAATCCAGTCCATACTAATAGATTACTTCTAAAATTTGCATCTGATATTTCGCATTTATCTGAGTTTGTTGTTTCCACTTCAGATCAAAATCAGAAAAGGATAAATTGAACTACTTTCTGGGATAATACTTATCAACAAATAATTATAGGGCAATCAATTAAAATCTCTGCTTGCTTTTTTTCATCATTTTTATAGACAAAATTTATTACATGATCCTTGTTCTCCTTCAAAAAAACAACATACTTATACAGCATGTTCTGGCTATTATTATAGTTCAGACAAAAATAAATTTGATTTCAAATTACTGTTATCTTACGATACTAACGACTGAAAATTAATATTAACGCAAGATTAACAAGGGATTTAGCTTTAAGACTTTGCAATACGATTTATGGAGAGCTTCTGAAGGTTTATCGATCAAATATATTTTAGAAACAAAGTATAATTTCTGGGTTAAGTATTTAGAGTTTTATTAAAGAAAAGAATTATTACAAGTGTATTTGTTAGCATA
>CAMKVN010002499.1:0-13358 GCA_946474995.1 Funneliformis geosporum
CACCAAAAACTTTGGCCTGATAAGTTGCTGCTTCAATCCTTTTTGATAAACCAAAGTCTGCTAGTTTAATGCCGCCTAGATGGATTAATAACTTTCCTGAATGCTATCCATATAAAAAAAAATTATTATTAGATACTGAAAAGAATTGTTCATGATAAACAAAAGATTACCAAATCACGATGTACAATTCCTTCGTCGTGTAAACACGATACAGCACAAGCCAATTGGAATGCCAAATTATATTTATTTCCCCAAGAGAGCTTATCAAAATCCTCCTTCGAATAATTTCTAAGTGCACCTCCGTCAGTATATTCCATTACTAAACAATAATTTTTTAATGCATTTTGATTTTCTAAATTATATATTTATGTTTTTATTTTTTGAAAAGAAAAAAAATATATAAATATAAATAAGTTAAATAAAGAAGCGATAATTAACGTCATTATGTAAAAATGTATACCGTGGTTTGATGATGTGATCCCAAAAATCTGATGATATTGCTATGAAAATTAATTTCTCTTTGAAATTCAAACTAAATTATTATTAATAAATTTTAGCTTGATAAATTTTATAATGAATAAATCAAAATAGACTGTAACATATTATATTTGATTTGAATTACCTCTCGAACAAGTTCTTTAACAGTGGCATGGTTAAGGTTATGAAATGATTTTAATGCTAGATGTTGCATCGAACTTTTCCAATTTGCACGATAAACATTTCCAAAGTTGCCTGTACCTATCTTTTGAAAATTGTTAAAATGTTTATATTCATAGGATTTAATATTTTCCCTTCTTCAATCCAATTAATTAACTCATTTGAATTATTGGAAGTTTGCATTTTGTTTTATTTTATAGTGAGAAAAGTTATAAAATTTTGGAGAAAAGACAAGAAATGCACTTGGTAGATCAATCATGTAAATATCTTTAATATTGTTCGATAAGTAAAAGCAATAAAATTTTTGAATTTATTTTTTGTGAAACAAAGTAGCATTTTATCTACCCAATCTAAAAATACAAATTTCGATATTAGCATGTGTTACCCTTCATGAGACTCTTTTCAATAGATGGATTATGAATTTCTTCAATAAACGATGACTTAATCGATCATTATATCTGGTGAGAAAGAGTTACGTTTGCGTTGTTTCAATTCATGAGCAAGAGACCTGCTGAAGTGAATTCTCTTCAGATTATCCATTACATCACGAATTTAAGTATTTCATATTGTAACTCTTCGATAGGTTATAAGACGAGCATAGTATTTGTACAAATTGCCAACAAGCTAGCTTCATTATTTTCCTCCTGATTAGTCCGTTGTAAAGCTCTATTTAAAGTTTGAAGGCAATTGTACATTGGTCGAAAACCGATCGTTTTTATGGTAAAGAAATGAAGTAATCCTGAGACTTTTATTATTTTTACGTATTAAAATTAATGTGATATTTTTGGGGGAGACTTTTATCTATCTTTTTTTATGCTTAGTAATTTTTCATCCTTAATTTATATGAGATGATGCATAAACTAGCACACATGATTTACTTGTTCGTAACTTGATTTTAAATAATGGCATTTCTTTGTGTAGATTAGAATCGTTAAGACAATGTAAATATTGAAGGCCGTTTTATTTTTCATATGAATGAACAGTCGCCGCCTCGCAAGTTATACAAATGTAATCTATTTACTGGTTATGCGCAGTAAATAAAATTCTAGCTATATATTTATAGCGCAAATGCGCAGAAAAAAATCTAGCGTATTTCATTATCTTAAATTTTGCATAAACCAGAAATTTGTGATTGGTCAATGGGCAAATAAAAATTGCATGAAAATTTGCAAATTCCCCTAACGAACGGTTATGTGAGAGAAATATTTTTAATATTTGCAATTATAAATCACGATCTACATAACTGGTTATCATTTTATGATCAGTGTATATCAAATCGAAAGTTTCTTGGCTTGAAAAAACTGGATCAAAAGTCTTACATACTGCTCTTTTGAGGAATGCCGTTTTCCCTTCGAAATATAACATCTTCAACATAACATTCATAATATCTTCTTGAAAGGTATTTTTATTCTTTTTTTTTATCTATTTTATTTATATCTTTTATTATTAACAAGAAGCACGAAATATGAGTTAAGTGCAGTGCAAAAAAAAAGTAGCATCATTTTTATTTTACAAAAACTTCCTTTTTAAAAAATTTTTTTTTTTTTTGAAATATCAGCTTATTTTCTTAAAAAATAATAAAATATTTTTTGTATGTGTGAGGTAAAAAATAGAAACAATTATACAAATAACGAATGAAATTATTGCAACTATTAAAAGTTTGTCGTAAATTTTCACCCATTTAATAATTCTGTTCTTTCTTCGAAATTTTTGATGAATAATTCTATTATCTTCGTTTTTATACCATTCGTGTCGCTTTTTTTTGATTCTGTTTTAAAATAAAATGAAAGACATTAATTAGTATGTTTATCTAGCGAGGATAACAAAATTAAATTTTGTCAGATATAATTCTACCCCGACTTATAGCTATCTGGATTTTTCAAAATCATACTAGTACATATAAAGGGTAAAAGGTTATCAAGTAGCTGATAAAACAGGGATCATTTTTGATAAAATATCAATCTACATGATGTGATTTTTAAAAGTGATTATGAAGTTTAAGAGAATTCTCTCACTTTTTTTAAAAACAACTATTGACACTACTTCCATTTACAATTCTACCTTGTAAATAAATGGATTTTTATATATATACCTCTGTACTATGACCCTTTCACATCATTCTTTCCATTGTCGGTTCTTGGAATCATTTTGGATCCTAGTTCGTTTATTTAATAAAAATTTAGACTTCGGCTAATTTTTGAAGACAGGAAAAAAAAGAAAATTATAAATAATTATAATAAGGTTTACGACACCTTAAAACAAGTAAATATAAGGGAGTGTTTAGTACCTAGTTACCATTTATCCAACAATTACTGCCTTGGTCCTTCATTGAGGATAAAGAAAATAAATTGAATGAGTGGATATTAAATGGATACTATACAATTTTATAAAAAATATGAAAAAATGTGAATTTGTGGGATTCATGATCTTCATTATCGAATACCAATTATGGAAAAGATTAATTACGCATCCAATAATATCATTGGGAATTTTACAGGGATAACATAGATGACAATCCATGGGTATACATATAAACAACCAATCATATTTCATTGAACGATAATTATACAAAGTATACAGTTCACCTGACCGTACCCAAGATTTTCCATCCCACGAGATATGCACAATTTGTCACGCCATGTATTCTGAGGACTTGGAAGCTCATCACGAGATAGTAGTTCCAAAATAATAAATGTTAGTTAATTTTGACCATAACATTTTTTGCCCATCACGTCAAAGTTGAATATGCAATTTACCCATGAAATCTACATTTATATACCACGAATTGACTTTTGAAATTTCGGAAATAAATAGAGCAAGTGACCAAAGTAGTTGAAGAGATAAATGTTATTTTTGTTAAGAAATAGGTTGTGAACTCATAAATAAAAATCAAATTTCATTTATTTGACATTATTTATATTCTATTTGCAAAATTTACCACAATATATTTGCAAAGAAAGAAAGATTATGACGTCTAGAATTTATCAAATGACATGTCTCAGTAGGTTTAAACTATTTAACGAAAATCTAATGGGTTGATGACAGTCTAATTGGTTTGACACATAATTTTTATTCAGAATATACATATTCACTCTCAATAATTAATTAATCAGACCAATTAAAAAAATTAAATATGGTACCTCTGATTAGCCCATACGAATAAATGTAAAATCACCAATTTCCATATGTGATCATTTAACTAACACCCAACACTGCGGCGAACTTGTATAAATTTCACGAGTCAGTACCGAGTAAGGTATATTCTTTAATGGGAAACAAGTAGGTTTGAAAGCCAGTACAATTACACATCTCGCCACTTTTGTACAGTTTTTTTTTCAAGTTTACACGCTTGTTCTTGGCTAGACAACATAAACAAGAAAAATGAACAAGACAGTTGTTATGAGAGTTCGTAGAACCTTTCAGGTATTTATTATTTGAAATATTTCGAAATAGTTGGTATAGCTAACGAAAAAATATAGGACATTCTATGTAATAGAAAGGAGTCTTACAAGGAAATCGAGATTCAAGACCAGAAAAAAATATCTTTCCAGAATGCTAATTATCTTGGCAAACCAAATTACGATGATGGAACCGAATGTGTTGGGTCACCTAACAACAGTAAATGTAACGGCATCAACGAAAGAAGGGGGTAACATCGAATTTTATTTTATGTTCGGGGCATCAGTTCGTAGTGGAATACAATCAAGAACAATAACGAAAAATATTCTGAACAAAAGCAACAAATTAATAACAATGTCAAGGATGAGAATCATTTCGATATTACAATGGTGCAATTTGAGTTTTGCCCAAACCAGGAGAGAATCCGATCAATGCAACTATCCTTGGGGCAACTGTGCCGAATCCGTGCTTTGGCTGGCAATGCGTGGACGAAGGAGAAGCCAAAGACGCCGTGTCGTTCTTATGGTCCCGAACGTTCTACTATCGAAGCAAGAGTTCCGGAAACAATGTTGAATGTGCCGAACTCAAGATCGCAAAATTCCAATTCCGAAAAATCCGCTTATTTTAGTCGAAATGATCGCAAATAAAAAAGATCGTAAACGTGTTGCAAATTATTTTAACCGTGATGGAGGTGGGATCCTTCTATTATTTATATGATATAAAAATTGTTAAATGTTATGATCATATCATTATAATCGGGGAATGTTACGCTGGAATTCTTTTTCTGGATTGCTACGGTCGTGCATTTTTGGAGATTATTGGAGTGTGACGTCAAAGGCATCTCCGACTAGACGTTAATATGGGGTGTAGAGTACGATGGAACTGTTACAGAATTTGAGAACGCTTTGGATGGTATGTCAAGATATTGTTTATTCCTTTATTTGTCTTAATTTTTTATGATTAGTTTCTTTTCTTCTAGATTTACCTAATGAACTAGCCTTTGACAAACCTGCCACAAAAACGATTGATATTCACCCTGCTGCAAAGAAGAAAAGGAATTCGAAAAAAAACATTGATCCGGTTTTTTTATTGTGTTTTGATCAAGTATGATGCATTCTTTCGGATTTATATTTGATTTATAGTAATACATATAGTATAGAAATTTGCTATACATTGCGGCGTAATCAGCAGGCGTAAAGAATAAAGATTTATTACATAAATCTACTGACATTAATGCTTCATACCCAAATCATAAAGATTCCTGATTCTATTTCTACTATTTAATTCAATGCCTGTCATACTTCTTCCAATATGATCTTGAATAAAGAATCATATTATTAAATTTTACGTCAATTGCACCCAATAATTCTTAGGATGACGATCATTCTAGATATCAATTTATACATATAAGTCTAGTGTATTGTGACCCAAACCTATAAATTTGAATCATTTTCTATAGCATAGACTTGATATTCTTGCTTAAATAAAAATTAAAAATAAAAATTCTACCTTATTAAAAAAAAGAGAAAAAAAATAAAAAAAAAAAAGAACTAAAATATGTGAATATTATATATTAAATAAACGTAAACCAAAGGAAATATTTCATAGTATATTTTTATTAAAAATCCTAAAATATTTTTACAATACATACCTATAAACTTATATAATTTAAACAACTGTTAGATATTAACTTGAATGCTTAAAATAAATTAGAAAATTTTAATAAAATATACACAATTTGAATTAGTATTCTGTAAGGGTCAGCATAAAACTAATGATTACAGAACTCAAATTAGACTTGACCTGATCATTGTTTGACTCAGTTCAACCTGAGATTAACTAGAATTTCAAGGGTAATATTAATTCTGAAATAATAAAACGTCATATATAAAGTTTATTTTATTTTTATAATTGCTTATTTTCTTTTTTTTTTGTTTACATTAATTCTTAATTATTTTTTTTACATTTTTTTCACTAGGATTTCAAACACATACAAACACAAATTGTGTTACCTTTAAGACTGCATCTTTTGGTCGATATTAGATCAGTTCTGCTAGAAAAAACTCTTTCTACTGGTACACTTATTGCTTTATTAAAAAAGTATTTATTAATATTTAATAACCAATATATATATATATATATTTATATATTTTTTACCTGTTATCACAAGATAATCTCTAGTCATTATAGTTAAATTTGAATATTCAGTTTCATGTAACTACATTTTAAAATTGCAAAAATTTCAATTACAAAAACTGTTAATTATGAAATTGCTAAAAAATTAGATCAGTTCTTTGATTGTTGCATAAAAATTAGATACTTTGTCAATTCATTTAACTAATTAAATGTTGATATATTTTGATTAAATTTTATATAAAAAAAGTTTTATCGCATTTTTGTTTCTTTAATTGTTTAATATTTACAATTTTTAATCTTTTCTAAATAACAAATTCCAAAAATGCCTACTACAATTAAATGGTCAGATGATGAAATGCAATAATTGATCAATTTAAGAAGAAAAAGGAATGATGATTACTGAAGAAGATTTAGAAGATCAAAGTTACCTTTTTTGAAATAATATTGCGGTATAAATTTAAAAAAGATTCATAATAGCATTTAATAAATTACAGGTAAGAAAAAAATTTAAATTGTATTTTACAATAATAATTTAATAATTTTAATTCTTTAATAATTTGAATTATATGCTGATGGAAACGTGAATGCATGTTGGAGAAGTTTTTGGAAAACAATTAGAAATCCATTTTAGAAAAGACCAGGTTGGAATAGTAAAACTTTCCAATTGATATTAATTGAAGAAAAATTATTATTAAAATTCAATATTTATATTATTTAGCATCTCGAGTTCAAAAAAGAAGGCGTGCAAGATTGGTCACAAAAATTAAGGTAAGAAATTTATTTAGTTTAATTTCAATATTATTTTAATATAAATTTAAATTTATATTTTTTAGAATCATCAACTCCTCTTCCTAACAACTTCTCATAATCCAAAATTCATAACTTTTAATAATTCGCTTATTCCAACTATTTTCATTCTTTTTTTCTAACTATTATCACTATTTTTTCTATCTTCATAATTTTATATAATTAGTCAATCTTTTTTTTATCTATTCATTATCTTTGCTTATCTATTTTCACATAATTTTTTTTTTATAAATTTTTTTTCTAAATTCTGTTAAAAAAAATCTGAACAAAACTTACTATTTCTATGTATTATTCAAGATCAACAGTTATAGGTTAATCTATATCTGATTAAGAGCAAGCATACTTCATAACTTTAATTCATTAGTTATTTATTATTTAAATTTAATTGTTTTACATTATTTCAAACTTATTATATATTGAATTTGAATATGATATTCAATATTACTATATAATGAATAAATTGTTAAAATTCAGTATAAACATTACTGAATTTTCTTATATAATAAATTTTAACCTCCAAAAATGAAGATTGATTATAGTGAGATTCAATTGTATGTGAATTGGGATTTGATGATAAGTTTACTAAAATTGGAATTTTAATTTCAAATATCCTTTTTTGCTATCTTAAATCCAATTTTTTTTTGTAATATACTCAGAGAAGAGCAAATTATTTGTAGTCTTCTTTTAAAAATACTAAAATAGAGTAATAACTGACACTTTAAGGTTTTTTCATAGGTTAGCTTTAAGGCTTATATGGGAGCTTTGCAATAGAAAAGGAGAAAACTCTAAAAAAATTAAAATTTTATTTTCTAAGCTAATAATGATTTTTTTTGTAAAATAAGTCCAGATTTAACATTAATTCAAAAAAAAATTTTTTTAGAGTTTCCTCCCTTTCTATTACAAAGCTCCCATATGATCTAACTAACTTGATTACACATCTTCAGATCATATTATTGTTGGCTGTAAGATTAATATTATTAAAAGATCATCAAAATTGATCTACAAATTATTATTTGACTTAGTTGACAAATATGACAAATAGGTCATATTTGATTGATCTACCATATTTATCATATTTATCATATTTTTCAGATTTATTATATTTGTTATCTTTGTTAAATTCATTAATTATATATTATTTATTATATTTATCTTATTTATTATATTAGACATATTTATCTTATTATACTACTATTAGTTTATTTTTTATAAATAGTATGTATTTGTTTTTGAGTTAAAGAATAACTTGAGATAGAAATTTGTAAATAAACTAAGAATTAACTAATTATCTTCAAATAATAAATATTAATAAAAACGATCTAACTCTTCAATTAATTAAATTCATATATATTTCTTTCATAGTTGAAACGTAATTAAACTTCCTATTAGCAAATATAAATTGTTAACTTAACGATATATACAGTATATTAAGCTTAACAAATAGTAATTCCTATCAGGCTATTCTTTGTTGATAATATATATAACGTATCGCTGATAAACTAGCGTGATGTATAATTTTTGAAGAATAAAACTGATAATGGATTTAGAATATTTTATTGAAGAAAAAAATTATTTTGTGTATTTTGATAATACAGAAAGTACTAGCTGGAATTCTACTATACTTTTAGTTAATATAAAATAAAATGAAGATAATTTAACACTTTTTATTAAAGAAGATAATAATGGAATTTTGTATTTACATAGGTATACTTTTTTAATAAATGGTGAGAAAACATATTTTCCTTTACAAATAAAAGAAGAAGAAATTTCTATGATACATTTAGAAAAAAATTGGACTGAATATATGCAAAAACTATTTATTAAAGTAAAAGGAAAAAGATTTATCACTTGGCAAAAAAAAGATCAAAAATATTTGTCTAAAAATTGAAATTTTAAAGAAAAAACCCATTACCAAATGAAACAATATTTCAAGAAGACCTAATTTACTTCAAAGATAAAAAAGAAGAATTTATATTAATTGATTTAAATGAATATAATGAAGCAATATTCTTATCGCAACAAGAGATATCTTCTGATATTTTTATGTTAAATGTGAACAATTTCAAATGTCTTTTAATAATAATAATAATTTTAAAAATGAATTTGAAATGCAAACTTTTGATTACCTTTGTGAAGAAATATATGACTTGTATCAAGAAATGCCAATGGAAAATGATAAACTTGAATCTGCTACTACAACAACTTGTGAAGAAGAAGCAAATATTGATGACCTTCAACCAAGACAAATTTCTGAAAATATTCCTAAAATAGAGTATATCTGTGAAAAATTAAACCATTAATTCCTAAAATATTTAATAATGAACAATTGTTACAAGAAAATTCATTATTAATTTACTTACTGCAACAACTATCCCAAATTACTAGCATGAAAAACAGTTACCAACCAGATCTTAAGAGATTTCTTCAGGTAGAATATCAATGAAAATATGGAAAAAAAAGTTATATTTTACAAATCTAATGCACTACTAAAAATCAAAAATATATGTAACAAATTAAAACAAATGTCTCAGAAGCTATTTTCTCATGATCTATCGATCAAATTTCATGAAACAAAGACCATTATGTACACTGAGATGCGCTCTTCAAAATAATATGTATTACATTATGAATGGACTACTTTTTTTTTTAAGATATTTCAGATTGAGTGGTCAATTGATGCTTCAACCTCTTGAAAGAAGGTAGGTGTTCCCGTAGGGTCATAACGTTCGAATCACCCTTAAGCTTTGACCCCATTTTTCAGGAACCCTAGTCACCTAAACACATCCCCTAGGTTATGCCATCTAAGGTATGATATCCTAACCTGACATAATCCTATTATGTGGAGAAAGATATCTCAGCAACCCTGATACTATTAAATATGAATAGAGGGTATATAGCAGTCATAGTGAATGTTATCACTACTTTACCAACGATTTGGATGAACTATAATCAAGATCTAATTACTTGGTTTGACTTTGATATAAAGCGACCTTATGTGGCTTAGGCCCCGGGAGCTATCATATCTGTATAGACCACTTTTAACCAGGTGACATTGATACTCAGAATGTCAAACAACTCAGAAATTGAACCTGACCTCTAACTCTAGTAATAGCTCGATTTGGGCAAGTACTGCGGCATGCAATGCAGTCTAATTATTACTGGTTTATTACCCAATCTACTAATGTCTGGTCAATTACTTCCTTATTTGATACATGTAATCACTTCGACAGTGACCACGTACAGAAATATGGACCCCTGCTATGGTAGACATAAGATTGTATTCATAATAGGCCAATCAGTGAAGGCCAAGTTTCTGTTGATCCTAGGCTTCATTTGCATCTACTTATTCTAATACATGCAGTATTTAGGCATGATCAACATTAATCGATGGATTAATTAACCAAATTTGTATGCATATTAGTTTATACGTCTATCATTTCAGTTACAAAGAAATTCCTTATGGAAAATTATACAGTTTTATATATTGGCTGATACCTGAACTGATGGCCTATCACTGTGTAATAAACTTTTAGCTTATAGGAGACTCGCGGTTTAACTACTGAGCCAGGGCTGCCACACCTTTTACGAATGGACCACTGGATGCTAAGATAATCAAAATAATGTGCTAAAAAGTATTTGATAGAAAATTTTGATAGAGATTTTCATTACTACGTTACATATTGTGAAAGAAATTCTTAAAAATATTTTAGTAAAATAATAACAATATAGGATCACAATTTACTAGAAGAATTTATTAAAGGGCTAAAGGCGATAATATGCAAAACTTTATTAGAATATAAAAAAATTAAAAAAAAAACATATTAAGAAGACTATTTACTATAGAAGAAACAAAAATAATAATTTGCTACAAAAGAGCTGAAGCGTACAGCATCTCCTTGAGCAAAAAAAAAAAATTAATAGTATTTAATCATAAAAATGAACATTAAAAGGAAATTTATACTTAATCCTCATGAGGACGGCAAAATCTCACACGAAATCCATATTCTTCACTTCAATTAAGTAATTGTTATATGATAAATCTATATCTGCTATGGACTATTTCTAATATTTCTCATAATTGTTGAGTTGTGTTACTCTTTCTTGGGAATTTGTTTGAAAAAGATTTTTTCTTGTTGAATTTGAAGGAAATCTTGATATAAACTATCGCAAGCCTTTTAAAGATCTTAAAACCTATTTTCAGTTTGAAACAAAGAATCAGAAAATTCTATTAGATAATCATGTACTTGATTAAATTCTACAAAGAAAGTTTCTGTTTGTCCCAAAGAAATTGTTAAATTGTTCTTGTAAGATCGTAATTTTTTCATGACTCTATTGATGACCTATATATTAAATATATAGAAATAGAAACATTAGTCTATATGCAACTCGACTAAATGAAACTAGTCTAAGAATTTAGCTATTCCTAAAATGATAGTCACAGTTCAGGAACAGTTTCAATACAAAAATTGCAATTCAGGCATTTCACCAAATTTACTAGATAACTCACCTTCATTATATATTTGTTCTCTTCTCTTTTTTGCATGTTCTCTTTAACGATTCGACTAACCCTTTCTTTGTATTTGATGACAAGTATGAGTCATGATATTGAAAATAATATATTGACTAAAAAGAAAAGTAAGATAAATGAGAGCTTTACAATAGAATGGAAAGAAATTCTAAAAAAATTAAAATTTTTATTTTCTAAGCTAATTATGATTTTTTTTGTAAAATAAGTTCAGATTTAACATTAACTCAAAAAAAATTTTTTTTAAAGTTTCCTCCCTTTCTATTGCAAAGCTCCCAAATATCTATATTATAAAGCACTTTTATTAACTTTATTCAATCACTGATCTTTCAGTCCTTAGAAAGTATCAGATATATAGCGTCACTTCAATACTTTAATAAACTTAAAACATCACAGTAACTTTAAGTATTATTCGTTAAATCTTCAACAGAAAGAATATATTTTATCAAAGAGAAACAAAAACTAACAAAAGAAAATTGGCAATAATTTTAGTAATGAAAATTTTGCTATTGGAAAAAGAAGAAATTTAAAAGTAGATTTTTATATTTGAAAAAAAAATAAAATAAAATAAAAAATAAAAAAAATAAAAATAAAGGATTATCGATATCTACTAGATAGTGAAAATTATCAAACAAGAAATTTGTAAAACTTGATAAATCTTGTTTATGAATCGATAAATATAATGATCAAAATAGAATAAGTTAATTTGATTGAACAAAAATGATGTAATAATTTTGAAATTATCACAAATACAGTATTCAAGCTCAATTTGGTATCTACACATTCAAAATTATAGGAAGAAATATTGCATGATTTTTAAGAATGAGAAATAATGCAAGCACTTCTAAATATAGAAAATATTCATAATATTTACACAGCCCACCTTCAGAAAAAGTTTAGTTTGCATAATCAGTTGATCAAAAAGATATTTTAGATTATATTCAATTTTAAAATGATTTTTCTTGTAAATAATTACTTAAAAAACAAAAATATGAAATATTATTAATAGCATAATTATATTACAACATTTAAATTATCAGAATATTATAGAAAGATCTAGATCATTTATTTTCTCTCAGAGTTCGAAAATTAGTAGAGAAGAATTGTTGGCTGCAAGATTAACATTATTAAAAGATCATTAAAATTGATCTACAAATTATTTTTTGACTTAGTTAACAAGTATGACAAATTGGTCATATTTGACCGATCTATCATATTTATCATATTTATCATATTTGTCAAATTTGTTATATTTGTTATATTTATTATATTTATTAATTATATATTATTTATTATATTTATCTTATTTATTATATCAGACATATTTATTTTATTATATTACTATTAGTTTATTTTATCAGAATAAAAAGCTAAAGATTTAACTATGAGAACTGAAGCTGATCTTATGACTTTAGTATATCGGAATTGTCTCTTTGAAAAGGAAGTATTTCATGCAAAGAATGTTAGCATCTGATCAAAAGATCACAAATTATATCTAATCAAATCTGAGAAAAAGGCCTTATGTTCTATAGATACTAAGCGTCGGATCCTATTAGATAGAATAACTACTTTACCATATAGTCATTAGCATAATATTATTTATAAAAATATGGTAAAAGATGGTATATCTCATGAAGTGACTGAAAAAAAAGCTATAAGAGTCAAGCTCCCAAAGAAGTATCAAATGAATGTGCATCTCAAATATTCAGCTAACCCTAATAAGTTACTAGTGAAAGAGTATTCTATATATCCTATAATCTCGACAGAAGGAGTGTTATTATTATATATTTTTTTCTTGTATAATAAATATTTGGTTACAGAATACTTCTCTATA
>CAMKVN010002500.1:0-13355 GCA_946474995.1 Funneliformis geosporum
TGATCGGCAAATGATCGGCAAATGATCGGCAAAATGATCAACAAATGTGATAATATGAAGTATGTCCACCCTGCTATCTCCCTGCAAGTTATCACGATAAAAAATCTTTTAAACATAGACTACATATTCAAAACAAACTAATAGATATCTTAGTTCAAAGCTGAAAAAATAATTTTCACATAATCCTTATGGGTGATTTCAATATTGACATCTCTAGAAATTACAAGGCTAAATGCAAAAGGATTTTACAAAGTTTTCTATATACTATCATCAATCTTGGCTTCCTTCATACAATCTCTCCTTTTACATTCTTCTTTCCCGCTACCTTCACATCAACTTCTAATCCATTTTCCTTTCATATCGATTATATTTTCATTTCGTCTTCTCTTGCACACGACCTTGTTTCCTTTAATATTTTAAATAACCTTTCCTTTCTTTACTCATCCAATCATCTCCCTCTTCTTATATCGCTATACAAAAATAATTTTTTCAATCAATCACCTAACGCATATTCAAAACAACATAAAATCACCAAGCAGAATTTTCTTTTTAACAAAACTACTTTACTTCAATGGGACTTTTTCGCTGACAAAATGGACCTTATACTTAAAACTAATTCAAAGTACCAAACCTGTACTGCTCACGATCTTAGTAAATCTCAAAATTATCTCAATGCTGCTTGGGATTTCTTCATTAATACTGTTATCACCTCTGCAAAAAAACATATACCCAAACAAACCACAACCTCACGCCATAATTCTCTATTCACTTTTTCCAACTCTTCAATCCACAAACACATTAAAAAACTATCCAAACTTTATTATAAAATTAACAAATTCCTAATTCAATCACCTTCAACACCATTCCTTTTCCTATCTCTATCGAAGAACATAAATCATTACTAACCATAACTTCCCAATATTCTATTTCTACAGCCTCAATTGATGGTCATTTTTTAGCAAACTGTACTCTAAATTATTTATCTGAACTAAAATCTGACATTATTAAACCTATGCAAGCTAAACAACAGATCATCTCTAGAACTGAAAATAATGAAAGGATCTCAGAGTTCATTAAAAAACGAAATGATAATTTCAAAAACTACCCACCAAAATGATTGACTCTTGTCTCGAAAGGAATAGAAAAGCAATTATTCTTGATCGAATCATGATTCACGCAGATATACCAGAGCAACATCTAGAATTAATTCCTGATGAAATTAAAAAGCAAACAGCTTTACACTTTCAAAACATTGCTGGATCAACAAATAGAGACTTCTCATTGATTCAGTCACATAACTTCAATTTAAATTGGAACAATTGGGAATGTCATTATGACACTATTGAAACCATTGATAATGATTGCTACGACAGCATCATGAACATCCCTACTTATGATGAATAGTTAACAACAATAAAACATTTACCGGATAACAAAGCCTCTAGCCCTTCTAAAATTACAAATGAAATGCTCAAGAAACTTGGTCCTAAAATGAATCAGTTTTTATATACTATCATCTGTGTATGTTTTATTAGTTCACTTACTCCTGCACAATAGAATCTTGCATACATATATCCGATTCCTAAACCAAAACCTTGGAACTGTCAGCTTGATAACACACGTCCTATTACCCTTTTGGACACAGTGAAAAAGTATTCGTAAAGATTTTAAATCAAAGATTGCAAGATATTTTCATAAAGAACAACATACTCAAAGGCCTTAACTTTGCTGGTTTACCTCATCAATCAACCATGGATCCATTACATATAGTTAATAATATTCTCAAATATCATCGGTTGAATAACAAATTCAACAAATCCAATCGTACTAACTTATATATTCTCTTTCCAGATATGTCCAAAGCGTACAATCATGTTAACATTCATATGCTCAGAAAAGCGATGGCAAGATTAAAAATTCCTTCGGAACTCACTAACGTTATCACAAATCTTTTTTGAATCAAAAAACTCAGTTT
Organism: Funneliformis geosporum; assembly: GCA_946474995.1. Taxonomy (NCBI): domain Eukaryota; kingdom Fungi; phylum Glomeromycota; class Glomeromycetes; order Glomerales; family Glomeraceae; genus Funneliformis; species Funneliformis geosporum. Next base: position 1,976 of record CAMKVN010002500.1, read on the forward strand.
TTACCGCATATGGCAACACATATCCTTATGATGTTATAGTCAGAATTGATCAAGGAGAAGTCATTTCTCTCTTGCTATGAGTCATATATTATGACCCTCTTTTATCACATATTCAAAAGTCTAATTATGGATACAAAATGTCCGTTATATGGCAGCCAGACATCACTAAAACTGACACATCTGAGATCACTGCACATATACCAAACTCTGCTTACATGGACGACACAATATGGATTACAGATAGTTTGTCTAATCTTATCAAAATATTCAACATTACTCAATTGTTTTTTGACCTGAATTCAATAAAAGTCAATCATGACAAATCTTTTATTCTCACTTCAGAGGCAACTGAAGTAGACATTTCAATATTCAGTAAATTTATCAATCAACCTGTATCTTTTCCAACAAAAAAACCTTCTGAATCAACAAGATATCTGGGCGTTTAGATCTCTGCAAATTACAACAAATCTTATATCAAAAAACAAATTAAAGATGAAATCACTGACTTTATCTTAAAACTAAAATACAACCCCTTGACGAACAAACAACTCAAATATATCTTTAATATGGTTCTTATTCCTCGTGTTGAATATTGATCCCAATTAGTCATTTTCTCATCTAAAGAATGTCATGCCATCTTTTCTCAAGTTAGAATTTTTCTCAGACACAAACTGAAATTTCCAAAATCTACATCTAATAGTATATTGAACAGTAAACTTACAAACGGCTTTAATGATTTTGCTGCCAATATAATACATTCAAAATTTAACATTTTGCTATTATGATTAATGGGAATACTGCTTCATCTTTACTTGCAAAGACCACAGAAATCAGACTTAAACAATTGCAAAATTTTTACTGACTCTATAATAATCCCTTAATTTGTTAGCTTGCACAGCTAAATAATCTTTGATATGATAACTTTCTTGTAAATATCATATCCTATTACCTTCAATCCAATATATCTTTCACTAATACCAACTTCAACAATGATAAATTTGCAATCAAAGGGGGGTAATCCCTCTACAAAAAATTATTCCTTGGAAGAAAAAGTGAATTAATTCTTTGCGATACAAATAGATCCTCTTTTTAAATCAATTATTATGTAATGAAATTTTCTTATCGCAATTTAGAGATCTTGCCATACAAGTCAACAATGATCACAACACTGTCAAAGAAAGCTATCTACAATGGTACTCTTATTTAGAACAGATCATTCACATAAATCCTGTACATTCCAATAGAATCAAAGAATAATATATTATCACACCATTCACCCCTTCAGGTTTCAAAATATCATTGCCTCTAGATTCTAACAAAGTTTCTGACTGGATCGCTCTGTGAACCCCTCCAGAATCAAACTATTATAATTTTCCATATTCTGGGCAAACCATATTTGGAAAATCTTTTAAATCTCCGCTTTTTCCTGACAAAGTTCTTTTCCAGCATTTTGTCCCTTCTAATTTGACTGCTGACCAAAGATCTCCTTCAAAAAAACAGAATATGTTAACAGCTTGTGTTGGATGTATCTTCAACAATGATCTCCAATAAAATTGTCTTCCCGTCGCTGCACAATGACTATTTTGTGGTAATTTGGTTAATATAAATCTCCCTCAACTCATACAAACCAATTATTTTACATCGGTCAACTCAAAAAAGCTTTATTTGTTAAAGAGAAATATCAAATCAGTGTCCGATCAAGTAATTCAAAGATATCTGGATATGAGACCTAATGTCATATCCAATCACATAATACATAGTAATTCTCTTCCCTTTTGTACCATTGAATCTTTAATACCTATCTCATTGACATGTCTTCTTCTTAACCAGTTTAAATTTAACCTGAAAGATGAAACCATACTCACCTTCTATACTGATGGTTCACACAAATTTTTTCCTCATTTTACTTCTTCTAGTTTCCATTTAAGTTCTGCTTTTTTACTTGTACACAACAACTTTAATATAGATTTCACCACTGCCATTCCATCTTTTTGGGCTAACTCCACTAACGCTGAAATTTTTGCTTTACTTTTAGTTTTGCTTATCTGCCCTTCTAATTCTGAGATTAATGTTTGCACAGATAGTTTGACTCTGATCCATTTATATAACAAAATTCACAGAAAAAACGCTTTTAATTATCTATCATTGATGTTCAAAATACCTTTTAACATTTATTGGTCTTTTATTTTTAAGCTCATAGATGAATGAAATATTTCCTTAATACTAAAAAAGTAGCTACGCATTCTGACGATCCATATAACCACAAAATTGATCAACTCGCTAAATCCTCTTTATTGTCCTCACCTATATCTTTAATTTTTAACCAAACTCCTTATTTTTCTTACATTCCAACATTTAACAACATGCCTATTTTCACTACACTTCGACCATTTCTTATAGACTACACTAACACTAAACAATTTATTGATTTCTACTATTTAAAAAGAAACAGTAAATATAGTCTACTCCAAATAAATTGGTCCTTAACTTTTGAATTCATCAAACTTAGCACTCCTACTGAAACCTCTTTCAAAGAATCTCAAGCACATTGCAGAAGACTCAAATTTCTTTTTAAACAAATTCCCACAATAGAATTCATGAAAGCAACTCAACTTACTATTTATAACTCATCATGGATGTGTTGTCGTTGTAATACTGACAAAAAACACTTTAATCACATATGGATTTGTACTAAAGTGAAAAAAGAGATGAAACAAATCATCACTGCCACTCTTAATATTCTAAAAAATCAACTCTTCATTCATACTTCACGAACAGTCTACCCTCCTGACATAAATTCATTATTAATCCCATCACATCCTTTTTAGGTTTTAAAAGAGGATCCTTACAACATTACGTTCATCGATTTCATTAAAGGCATTATTCCTACTGCTCTTCTGAAGTTACTCGACTCTTTTACCAACTCTTCCTTTCACACCTCTAAAATCCTTTTCCCATTTTATGATTACATTTTTGATCAATCCTATAAAGTCATCTGGAAATCTAGATGTACAGCTACTATAAAAAAAGAACGATCTCTTAACATCTCGAAATATAGCAAAAAATGAAATTATAGTCCTTCTAATAATTTTTCTATAACAGTTATTCAAACTTATTGTTATCTTTACCTGAATATAAATATGATCATACTTCCCTTATGACCAAGTCTTTTGTTCACAGACGAAAATGGTCCTTCTTCCTAACGCAGTAATAACTATTTGTCAAACGTTTTTCTCTTTAGTTGGGTGGTGATGGTAATTCTACTAGTGATTATTACCGGAGCCTAACGGGATAACCGGTTGGTCTGATTGGAGTTAGTCTACTAATGATGATTATTAGGCAGTATTTTTTATTTTTCTACATTTGTACACTTTTTAGGATTTTCATGTTTTTATTAACTGATTATGAATTTTTATAATAAATAAATGCATTACTGCGTCTTTAAAAAAAAGCTGATCCAAAATCAATGAATGTTAGCTTATTAGATTCGTCTAGTTGTAAGGAATTGAATGATAGTATTTTCATACAAATCGGTACGATATTGACCGAGATCTTACATCTTTTGTTTTTATTTTGTTTTTTCTATATATAAAAAATCATGTAATATGATCTAATTTTGACCATTTCAACTTTTCATTTCGATTTTGACCTCCAAAGTCGAAATATTTTGACTTTGGGTTTTCATCTCGACTTCATGTATAGAATGAGTATAAATCATCTGAAGCAGTTTTGAAATTATTTTCTTGAATAGCTTAGATGGCTTTTTTTTCTCTCGTATAAATTTGTAAATATGACTTTTTTTTGGTATGATAATCCTGAAAAGGGAAAGCTTTAATGTGTTTCATTTTAAATGATTTCACAATACTAGAGAGAATTTTGCTCATCTCTTCTTCACATTCATCTGGAGTCTTTTCATCTGATATGAGAATGTCAAAGAAAACTTAAATATTTATAAGAATTACCAGTACCTTTTAGCTATTAATAAGATAAAGACGCAATACATAGCGGTATATTCTATTTATCCTTTCTATTGATCCTTCATTCTCAATGGCCATAAATAGAATATTTTGTCATTATCTTCAAGAATTAAAGATAATCCCTCATCATTTCTTGCAACTATATCATTCAGTATTTGGATATCTAACAAGTTTTTTCACCAGAATAGCGAATCAGTTGGCCTTTCATTTTATCTTTTCCAACCTTTGGGTGAAAGGTAGGATAGAGACGTTGAGAAACTCTAAAAGCTCAGATTGGATCATGATATTATATCACAAATATACAGTTTGAGAGAAACTATATACTTCAGAAGAAAAAAGTTTAAAATGAAAATTAATTTCAAAATATATAAATTGATACATAAACCAGTTATACATAGTTATTAAAAAATGGCATTTTATCGATGTCCATATATTCTCAGGATCAGAGAAGTTTGCAATCAGGGATGCTACTGATCGGAAGGATGCTAAATTCATTGGAATTTTCTCTCATATGTACCTTATAATGAATGCGGTAAATTAACCTTTTCCAAATATAACACTTGTGATATTCATACTAGAAAGCACTGTAAAATGGAATAGTACTATTGGAAAAAGCTGGCTGATTTAGCTTCGATACAGGAACTAGTGGGCAATTAAGTATAAATAGAAGTGATGCAAAATATATAGGTTATTTTAAATTACTTGTGAAAATTTTCAGGAACGAGTTAGAACGTACCAGTTAAACGATGTCAAACTAGCAATCATGCTGATTTGAGTATATTTGCTAATTCAGACACTTAATATGTAAAAATAAAGAGCAATCAGCATTTATTACAAATCAGGTATAAATTAAGTAATTAACAGATTGGTGTTTATCATTATTCTTCTTAATATTTATTTATACAATTAATTATATAAAAATTCCGGTTGATGTTTATTTAAATATTTAATAAAACTAAGTTCTGATTTACTTAGTATACATGCCGGATGGACAATATTAATTAAATAAGTAACAATAGTTTATTAAGTAATACAATATAAAGCAACTACATATGAAATTATCTTCTAATTAAAATAACAGCTATAAATGCAATAGGATTTCTTTTACCAATTTTGAACTTTCTAGATATAAAATGACTAAATATATTGTACACTGGTATAATATAGTCTCTACTAATGTTATAAAAATCTTTTCTCCAAATTTCTATATTACAGCTCTTAATATTATCATCAACTTGACAATAAAATCTTGTCTGGTGAGATAGAATCGACAAGAACCATCTTACATATGCCAATCAATGAATTTGCTTCCCTTCAGGTAAATTAATTTTATGCTCAAAGAAGTATTGAACTTGACCAGAAAAATATTTAACTGAATTATTATCTTGCACAAACTTGGCAATAATGAATGAGTTTTTTAAATATCGAGACGTATTTGCTGATCCAAAAATTTCGGCTCCCATTCAGATACATCCGTACTGATTAATCTGAGGCTGAACAATAAATCTGTTGATAGAATGTTCAGTAGTTTTCATAGTTTTCTGAGCCAATTCCATAATAGACAAAAATTCCAGGTCATAAGCGTCATTGTAATAATTCACTAGAATACTATATATATTATTTAGCAAATTGACATTAATTTTTCAAGGAAATAACATCTCACCAGCGAAAGGTTCAGTGTCAGTAATTGTATCTTTAGTCTCGAGTCGATAAATCTGCCTAAAACGAACTATTTCAGCATACTAAAAATTATCATAGGCTGCTAAGCTTCCTGAAGTAACCCATGGTTGTATTCAATTCTGGTTCTTTGATAAGCTTTATATTATCTGATTGAGCAAATAGAAGATTGTCAAGTCGCCAGTTTTGCATAATTATTCGTAATAATTCTAGCTCGATTTGATGATGACTATTTGGAAAGAAGCCTAAAGAAAGCAAATAAATATTCTTGGTAAGAGTTATAAAAATTTATTTTTTATAATATGTATGTTAACTTACCCAAAATCCTGTTTATTCTTTCAAAAGAGTAATACCAGAAAGAATATAATGGTCTATAGTCCTGATAACATTCGACTATATGAAGTGACAAATTAATGTTCAGAGTAATTACTTTCGAGCCATAATACTCTTCAATTAGTTGAGCAATTTGAAGTAGTCGTGATTATGCTTTATCTAATACATTATTATCTATAATGCATGAAACTAATAAAGAGCAAGTCCTAATAAAGTTTGCTAAATTTTTCCGGTAAGATTCTGATAGTATATCCCACATTAATGAAATCGCATAAATTAAAATAAATATTTTCCATTGATCTGCAGTAAATCTGGAAAACCCTTCACCAGTTGCTATTTTGTGTGGAATACTTTCACGATCAGCTGGGATTTTAATATTTTTTGCGCGTCTTTTCATTAGCTTGAGATGTGGTTTTAAGATTATTCCACCATTAATCCATAATCTCTTTACAATCCAATGAGCAATTTCTAAAAATAAATTGTGCATCGAGTCGACAATTAAATGTCTCACTGGATTGTGATAAGGAAGACGAAGCAGTTTGAACTATCTAATATGAGTCCTACTGACATGTTGCTTCCTGTCATTTTCTGTCTGCATATGCTTCCAAAGCATGGTATTATGTCGATGCTCTACTGGATCTCTTGTTCTAAACCAATCACTCATATCATTGAACCTGCCAAAATTTAGTCTTTGACCCTCTTCATTATTCGCTCTTTTATAGCACCTATGATATCCAGCCAATGCGGATATATGGTCACATAATTTTTTTGCTACAGGAATGTTATTACTGCAATAAATTATGGCTAATCAGACCTTTCTACTAGTAGGAAATTTATCGGTAGCAGATAAATAAACTCCATCCTAAAATTCCAGCAATTCGTCTACTATTGGAGCAAGATAGTAATTTATCTGATGTAATTTAACCTCGTTTGGACCTGGTAAAAGATCAAGAGTCAACATGTTCTCCTTTTTAAATCAAACATCCTGTGGTAGATTACAAAACACACCATATATCGCTCTAGTGCTATAGGATGTCAAATCAAATGGTTAGAACCAATCTAGGTTTATCATGATACCTAGATGCGAATCTGCAATTTCGGCCATAAAAAATTGGGATGGATGCAAGTCATTAGTATTAAATGGAAATGTTTTCCATATTTTACCATCGTAAATATCAGACATCAAACTAACTTCATAATCCCGATTACCTATTTATTCAAAAGTTCTTCAAAGCCTAGTCTTTGATACATTGTGGATAATTGAGTTTTTAAACATGGCAATGAATATACCAACTTTGGTTACCAAATATATCCATTATTTGCCAGAACCTTTGTTAGTAATTCTGCCCCACAAGATTTATGTTGATTCTGCATCGGATGGTTAGAAAATTCAATATAAATACATTTAAATCCTGAATTCACATTTCCACTCGAATTTACAGGAATTATAGTTACAATATCATACAATTTGTTATAATTTGAATATGTTGCAAAATTTTTTGACTTTTTTTAATTTCTAGTATCTTTCTAGCTATATAAGCAGTCGATAGAAAACTATCGAATCGATTTGGATCAACATCTTTCAAAATAAGGCTAAAGAAGCCAATTAATGAGTTAATTGTTACATCAGGAAGTCTAAACCTTTCTTGATATTTGAAAATTCAGAAAAGAATCCATAAATCACTTATGTTCATATTATGATATTCTTGATCTGAATCATAATTAATATTGCGAGAATCAGGGGATGTAAATAATTTAATCAGAATCTTATCGTCAAAGAATGGTTCATGATCGGCATCATTATCATCATTTGATAAATAAGAATCTTTCTCACTACCGGAGCTAACTACTTGTTCAAGTTCTTCATCTGGAATGATGAGAGTATGATCATAGATCATTTGATATTGATTATACTTTTTTCGCTTTTTTCTAACGTTAATAGGTGAAGTAAAGAATTCTTTGACAAACTGATTGTGATTGTTATCAATTATTTCATTATCATCATGAAATTTTGAAAGGATCTGTACTGATCTGTTGAATTTTAACTGAAACAGATCTAGAATATTTTCTTGAATCAGCTAGAATGTTTGCTTTTTCGTTGCCTTTCTTTATTTCATATATAGAAGTTTGAAGCTGATTATCTTCCTTTCATAACTTTTTCTTGTTCTTATTTCAACAAGTTTGCCATTACATTTCTTACAATAACATTGTACTTTTAGTCTATCTCTAGTAGGTTTAATAAATTTAGAAGATATCAGATTTTTATTTCATTTGTGAATACGAGAACGAGTTAGCATATGTTCAAAATATTACATTAAATATAATGTATATATATATGCATTCGTATAAAGTTTATTTAAAGTTTTATATTCACTCTGATATTTTAAAATAGTTACTTATAAACTACATAGTTCTAGAATTCAGAATTCGTTTATTTATAACTTAATTATATAATACTTATAATAAAATGATATTTTTTATAATATTCCATAATCTTTATTGACTGAATTCTAACCAAATTTATACCTAATGTCAGCTTAAATTTGATAGTTCAAAATTTTCTATTTTAAATTATTTAAAATTATCTTAATATTATAAATTGACAAAGTTTGATCAATGTTAAAAAAAATGTTATAAAATAGTCAGAATTATGGATCGGTAATATGCAAAGATCTTAATGCAGGCTAACGTGATATTTTTTGATATGGTAATACAAGAGAAGTTAATAACAATGGTATGTGATGCAATATGATATAAATAGTTCGTGTAGTTTATTAATCAACTTATAAACTTCAGAAAAATTTTGTGATGTAATTTTGTAAATTAAATAAACTGCTTTTAATACCTACTGTAAATATAAAAGGTCTCTGAATATTTTTCCTGATCTGTTTTTACTTTTTATGTATCAACAAACATGACTCGTAAAAACTATAATTATTCTTCTAGTTATAGCAGAGATAGAAATTTTTCAAGAAGTAATAAGCAAAAGAAAAACCATAACTGTTCTTTTGATTATAGTAGGGATAGAAGTTTTTCAAGAAGTAATGAACGAAAGAGAAATTATGATTATTCTTCCAGTTACAGCAGGGGTAGAAGTCGCTCAGAAAGTAATGAGTGAAAAAATAACCATTTTTTTGTTACAACAGATGTAGAAGCTCACGAAAAAATAAAACAGTATAATAGAAACCGGTAAGATAATTTTAATAAACAATAATTTACTTAAAACTTTTTTATTATTTCCTGTAATACAATAATAAAGTAAATATAAGCATTCTTACCACTATTAATATTCATCTTATGATTCATCTTTTGAGGATTCAGATTCGGCTAATTCATTATTATTTGAAAACCAATCAAATAAGTATAATAAACGACTATATAGTTACGAAGAACAAGACTCAGGTAAGTTTAAATTACCATCAATTGTATTGTTGATAACACAAAGATCATAACATATCAATTTATTTATTTTAACTATAACAGTTGCATTATCTGAAGGAGTCCAGTACTTAAACAGAATGATTAAACGAGAAAAGCTTAAAAAGGCCAATTCTGAAATTACAATGGAAAAGGAAAGATCATTAGTCAAGGTTATTCAGGCTCAAAATCAGGAAAAAATTAGAAAATCTGTTGTCAGTACATCTAAAAATACCGAAGCAGGACCTTCAACTTCATTTAAAATATTGGAGGATATGCCACAGGAATCGAATTCTAACATTAAAGATCGTTTTTATCTTAAAACTCTGGATTTCTTTTTAAATGAAGGACATAATACTCCTGTTATACCTTTAAGACTTATCACTTCAAGACCAATATGAATTCCAAAAATTAATTTTCTGAGCAGCGTATTACCCATATTACCATATCAAAATTATAAGTATAATAATAATTACACTAACTCTGGTACTGATACTAACATTAATATTGGCACTGGTACTGACACTAATACTAACACTAAAAGTAGAGATATCAAAAATGATAAGGATCAGAAAAATATGAAAATCACCACTGATCCAGGTCGAGATTTTTCGATTCTGAAAGTGAATCTGATTGAAAATCCTTTAAATCTGATCAAAGGTTTGAGTCAGATTGAAGTTACTCTAAATCCAGTCATAGATATTCTAAATCTAGTCGTAGATATTCTGAATCCGGTCATAGATATTCTGAATCTGGTTATAAATATTCTGATTCTGATCGAAGATCTTTCTCTGTCTATTATAGCATTCCAAAATATTTATTCTTTAAAGACATGCCTGAAGACTTTAAAAATACTTTGAAGGTAAGTAAATTAATTTATTTGATTTGATTTATAACGATAAAATTTTATTGATACAATTAATATAATTTTAAAGAGAAGTATTTTGGATAATTGAAAGGATCCCTTCTGAAAGTTAGTTGGATTTGAATCATTACTTTTGATTCATAACGTACCCTCATCAATAATATGATTATACTAACTGTAATGTTAGCTCTAGACCCTAAAACCTTTCCAGTCACTGAAGCTATCATATATAAAATGATTCACGCTCACCACAAACATTAACGTGAAGAATATCTGAAAAAATCATGATCACAAGAGTTTCATTTCATAATAAGAATGCTTGACATAAACATATGATCTGTCGCAGAAATAAGGTAAGTAATATTATATATAATATTTGTTTCGATAACTAATTAATTTTTCTATCATTAATTATAGAAACGGGCAACAAGAGCCAGAATGATAGAGAAATTACAAATGATCAGTGATCCTTTAATCTGAAATTTTAAAAAATGTGAACTTCAATAAATCAATGAAGATTCAGCATATCATTCATCAGAAGTTTCTGAATCAGATGTAGAGAATCCTAATAAAAAAACGTAAGATTGTTATTAAGGATCTAAAGTGGCGTTCATCTACTGTAAGTTTATAAAATAATCGATCTTTTGATATCAAATGGCATATACTAATAATTTTATTACAGCTTTAATTATTTCTAAGAGGTTTTATTGATCAAGTATTCGCAGAAACTTCTAAGGTTCCAAAAAAATGTACCTGAGTTTACGATACCAATAACTTCTATAATAAAGAATAAACAGCATCATTTCATGTTCCAAAATGGATGGTTGAAGATTACTAAAGTTCTTGAAGAATGAAGTTGAAATAACCTGTAGAAAAAAATCAGCAAAAATCTTTTGAGTAAACCAGTTGATGGTTAAACAACTTGCATTTTTACATATATTTAATATTTATCGTTATCAAGACGCTACTAAATTTATTTTACATTAGCATTAAATTATAAATATAATTAATTTAGCGAATTTTATTACATGTATTGTAAACGGATCTACAAAGTGATCTGCAAAATCGATCTACAAAAGGGATTTGCAGAATTGATCAACAGATTGATCTA
>CAMKVN010002501.1:0-13351 GCA_946474995.1 Funneliformis geosporum
ATCTGATTCAGATCATTTGTTATTTCAAAAAAAAAATTTTTTGTCGATTTGGTCCTTTTTCCCAGCACTCACCCCATATGACAACTTATTTCACTGAGATGCCATTGCTTTTTTGTTTTATAGCATAATACTAACACATGCCACTCTATGGACATTTAAATATAATTTAACCCAAATAGGAATTATTTTTCAACTAATATAACTAAATGTGTAAAACCAATACCTTGATGATCAACGTTTATTGAATGAAGGATGTTATACATTCATTTTTATCATCGAATAATCTGCGCCGTATACTTTGAAATTACTGCGACCCTTTTACATCTAATTATTATTAACATTAAGTGTACATTGATTCTAATATTTCATTGCGATTTTATTAATCGAATTATTCAAAACCTTAGTCTTTGAAAAAAAAGGAATGTTCTCGAAAAATTTTATCTAGGTAATGTTATAACTTTGTTATATTTATTTTACATAATAATGATTATCTTCACATACAAGAACTTCTTTGATTTGTACAAGTATGAGGCGTTTAATTTTAGAAGCAGCAAGATTCAAAGCCTAAAAATTTGTCAGATTCATTCATCTTTATAATCGAATTCTGAATAACATAATAATAATTTCGCTAGCACAGACAAATTTTTAGTGCCTGCCGAGTCAAATTATAACCGTTAATTAGCCACCTCTATATCAATTAATTTGAGTGATATCTCAGTATGTCAGCAAGATTTTGAAAATGAAATAGTTTTTGATCTCGTAAGGATTCCGTTTGAAATTAGGAGTTTCGAATATTTTCATGGCAGTTAATCAATTTTGGCTTGGAAGAAGAGTGTTGTTTAGAAAGAAAATTTAATACATATTTATCATTATTTATCAAAATGAATTATGTTTGTAATCATACTCTAGGTTGGTTAATAAAAGCCAAGTAAACGTTTCTTGAAACGTATTCTGAAGTTTTTTTGATTACTAGATTAAAAATCACTTATAGTCTTGTAACGATTTTAATGCAAACAATCCATATGCATTTATTTCTAATATCTTCCGTGTCCATATTTTCTCACGAGATTTCTCACCTTCTTGGATAACTATAATTATAAGTGTTTGTCAACAAAGTTTATTTTCATAAATTTGAAATTGTAATTATAGTATAATCGACTTTTGGCATTTATGATGGTTTTTTCATTTTCGATATTCTGGTTGATTTTATCAAAAACAAATATCTATAATCCAAATTGAAGTCAAAACGATACGATTAATAATAATAGAATAATAAATTAATTAAGTCCTATTACATTTGAAAATATAATCGATTTGCAATTTCAAGAAAATTGCTTCTTTAGTTCTTTGTAACAATCGATTTATGAAATTTAATTAATGATGAAATTCGCGAATACTTTCCTGCCCTAATGTTCTGTACAATCACATTCCCGTATACAATTGAATGAATATTCTCGTATGATTGTGATAAATCATAGTTAAGAACGCTTCGTTTATCACCAGTTTGATTATTAAAACCAAATTAATTGGCTGCTGCGGTTCTTCATTAGAAATTAATGTCATATAACCCATTAACGTCTTTAATGTCCTTAAGATAATGTTATATGTTTTGTCTATGGCTTTGTCAAGATGACCGTGAATTATTTTCAATGGATGTGTCGATTGAATTGTGATTTGAAAAAATTAAGATTTTATTGATTTCTAATTCTAATAAATACGATAAACTGTTGTTTTATTTTACATTAAAATAACAATCATGTCGTGATTGACATAGGTATAATAATTAAAAAAAATATTAGACTTTGTGAATTGAAATGAAATCTTTTTTTTTTAATTTATAGTTTCGTAATGTCTTATTCGGTAATTATAAGATCAAGATGATTTAAGATATATTAGAATCATTGTAACGGAATTTTTTATCAACACTTTCATTTTATTATGATGAAGAAATAATCCATATAAACTATAAAGGGTCTGGGATAACGGAGTCATTCAAAACGAACAAGGTACTTCATTAGTATGATGAATTTGAAAACGTTGTATAAAAGCAACCTATATGTAAAAGCCAACTATGGTGACTAGGAAACATTTGGAACATTTTAAATAAGTAAATAAATAATAATAATAATAACTATAAACTTTAATAAACCAAATGGTCTGTAATTGATTTCGTGAAAGATATTTTTATTCTTACCGTACCAGCCTAATATTCAAAAAAGGATAAAGCCAAGAATGTTTATTTGACGGCGGATTGATTGAAAAAAGTATTCCGTAACGTTACAATTGACAACTGAATATGTCGGAAAAACAATACGCCGTTTATTCTGGCATGAAATTGCTTGGAACATTGATTATTGACCTTCCCGACGCACATTTAGGAACAGTGAGACCGTTTACGTTCAGCATATCATTTGGTGGTATAGAAATAAGAGCTAGAGCTTATAACAATACAAATGGTCAAAATTACGTAACCATTTTCGAATTAAATGAAAAATTTTCTGATACCCTTGTTGATAGTGATCAAAATTTCGAATAGCCATTTTTTTACGTTTGATTTAATTTTATTCGATATTGTATATTATAATTTTTTTTTGTCTCATATTCTTTCATAAGGTTGTTAATTTGGTCAATATCCATTTCAATTTCCCATTTTAATGATGAGATGTAACTCCTCAATGTGTCCCGTAACGATGAAATATATTTTATAAGTTGAACAACGTGGCGTTTATCATCATCATTCATCCGAATATGTGTTGCATCACCAGGTGCAGTTTGATATTTAGATGCTTCCAATTTAAGTTTAGTATTCTTTTTTAAAAGTTCTAATTGTTCTTTTTCACTGTTATTCTTCATTGTTATTCACTGATCTCCTAATAAGGTCTCTTCTCTCCTTGTTAATTTCATCATATGTTAGCTGATTTTCATAATTTTCGGATTCTTTTAGAGAAAACTTATTCAATACGTTTTTATTATTATTCAATTCGTTTCGAAATTCTTTGGACCGTTCGAGCGTTTCTTCGAATAAAGATTTTTTTTTTTACGCAATTTTTCGAGTATGTTTTCGGATTTATATTTTTTCGGAAATTCCACTGCATTATTATTGAATTCTTATTGGAACATTCTTTTTCATGTTCACGAAGTCTTGACAAATTTTCTTCGGATTGTTTATATTTTCGGAGATTTCTCTGAGCTTTTTTTAAAATATTTGTTTTATGTACGGGATGACAGCTAAAACTTTAGGTAATGTAGAACCTTTTTTATGAGTTAGTTTAAGTTTCTTCAAGGTTACGGAAATTTATTGTGCAATTCATAATTTTCGGCGCATAATGCTTTTATTTGTTCTTTCATTCAATTGAACAATAATTCGATTTTGTCATTTTTATCTTTTTCTTTTGAATCATCAAACATATTTGGCAAAAAAAAAAAAAAAATAGTAGATTTAAAAATTTATAAGTGATGTAAGCGGAAATGAAGATAATAATAAAAAAATTAAGCAAGTATAACTAAATATATATATATTATATCACATCTTAGCATAATTTTTTTTTTTTTATGATTTCATAATTTTTATATATTTTTTTACTTGCATCATTGTTATTTTTAAGTTTTTTATTTATTTAAAAATTTTTTCACTCTTAATAACGATAAAAAATTATAAATTTATTGTCAAGACAAAAAAAAAAAAATAAGAAAAAAATCAAATTAAGAAAAATCTAAATTACCAAGCGTTAGAAGAAAGTAAATAAGAAATTTATATTGATAAAAAAAAGTTCAATCAAATAAAATTTATTTTGATTATGATGATATATTCTAACAGTAAGTTAATTTTAATAGTTTTAGGGCCTTGATAAAATTAATTTTTTTTCGTAAAGTTTGCCAACTTATAAAAGGTGATTATAAAACATGTAGTTATGATTAACGTTGTATGTATTGTATGCTTATGCATGCTTTGATTGTATCCATACATGTATGGATATTAAAAATGAACGTATGCTATGTATGCTATACGTATTTTCGGCCGTACATAAGATTAGGATTTGCAAAAAAAAAATATTTCTTAATGTACTGTATAAAGTGATGACACAAACATTTACAAAATTACGATATAAATTACGTAGTGATAACTCATAAGAAATTAAATTTATTTATATAGGGGCGTGAAAAATTTTTTCAATTATAAAGATAAACCAAAAACACATAAATTATTTTATTTAAATTTATATGCACCATTGTTAATAATAAAATCTATAAATTTCAATATTACATTAGTCAAGATTAAGTTCTTTGCCGCAATTTAAGATTTTCCAATTCTAGTTTTTCGATCACTGCTACTTTTTTTTTTATTTTATTATTTTATTTTTATTTTTATTTTATTTTTATTTTTTTTATTGTTTATTTTCATTATTAATTAAAAATCCATACATTCCATACATACCATACATGGGGGTATATACCTTACCATACAATACATACAGTGTCAGCCATACACTACATGTTTGCTATATACCCATTTATAAAATACTACATGTATGCTTTTCCATACATGTATAAAAATAATTATATGGTAAAAACCATACTTTCCATACATAGAAAACCATCCCATACTTGATTGCTATAATATATGAAAAAGGCTTAATTGAGAAAATTATTGTTTGTAACAAATAATTAAATTTGGATGAATGCGAACACAGAGCGGTCGCAAAGAAAAAGTCCTTACGTCCTTTTTTATATTATATTATGCTTTTTTAATTTCTTACTAACCCCACCAATGTACTTGGCGAATGGTACGATGAAAGGTGGATCTATGCATGATAACAATCAGGACAACTTACTAACGATACAAATTTCACTTTTAGTATGGCAACAATAGTCTCACTTATTACCATTTTAATTTAAGATTCTTTTTGAATCAACTAAAGTTTGCAGGATAAAATAAAATAAAGTACAAGAAATAGAAATATTTTTATACGTTTTGAGAAATAAATCAGTCGATATTATGTGCTTTCTTGATTTTTAAAAAGCGGTAAGATAAATGCTTAAAAATCGATTATAAAAATCGTATCCTACCATACTTAAAACAAGCAAATTTTCTTCTTAAATATTGTTCTTCTTCTGTTTGAATATATATAATCATCTGGAGAAACATCTCCTGATTGTCTTTAAATCTTTGATGGGTTTTGAAAACGTGATTTTTACGATATGTTAATTTGTTGTGTGAAAGGATAGGTAGTAAAACCATTTATTTTAAAAAGCGATATTTTCAAAATTACTATGATGAGGCCAACCTACGTGGTCCATGTTTTCTATCAGTAAGAATGGTTGCAAACGCATACATTCTCATTTGCCCTATAATAATTGACTGACCTTAAAAGATCGCGTACGAACAAATTCTGGATATAGATTAGATTTTGTCCCAAAAAAAAAGTAATTTCTAAATATTATCCGGACATTTATTTCCATAGGGTTGAATCCTAGCTTTTGTTAAAACATTCAATTAATTGAATATGAGAGCCATTCAATATTTAAAAAAATTATTGGCTATTGCGTCGGTATTTACAAAATAAAAGGCAAAACTTACAGAATATAGATAGTGTTTGCAACTGAGTTTGTTGAAAATGATGATGTGACAATATTAATTTTTTCATGGATAAAACTATTTGTCTGAACTTCAAAATTAAACCTTCTGAATATATGGTGATAAATTCACAGTGCTAATGCTACATAAATTGCAAAATTACACAAGGTACTAGCCATTTTCGTATTAGGCAATGCCAACAATTTTAGTGTTCAGTATACACAACCCATAAATTCTATGCATAATGTAAAATATTCAGTCGTATATGAAATTGATTGAATTGATAATTCAAACATAATGACTTCTGATCTTATCGAACAAGCATTTTATCTCGATTCAAATTAAATGAGGATAAATGACTATTTTCATAATTGTTAATGAACTATTTCATCACATGCTTGTGCATCCAAAGTTCTGCGCCGAATTTCTTGGGATGATAAAATAAAATACTAGAGCAGGGAATTCGTTCATTCTAATCTGAAACGATAATCAATAATGATGGCATAATAATATTCATTCAAGGTAAAATGTCATCTAATACTATCAATAATAGAATAAGATAAGAGACGGAATGACATTGTATTTAAAATATTAAGCAGTATAATGTCCCCGAAGTATTATTGCATTGTGAGACAAAAAATCCACCAATAACAATTGATGCAAATTATATAAATTTGTATTCATTACCTTCTATAATACGTTCGTTCGCAAATTACATTTCATTGTTCATAATTGTAAATTCTAAAAATCAAGATAATTTGTTTCGGGCATAAAATAAGTGTATCAAATTTCTGTAATTAAGTTCGGTAATTATCAGATACTAAATGGTCAGATTAATAAAATGCGATTAAATATAATTTAAAGCCCTATTACCTTTTTTGTAATAATTTCAGATTCTTATTCAATTATAAAAACAAAAAAAAAAATAAAAACATTTTTGTATACATATTTTAGTTTTTTAATGAATAATAACTAAACTTTATTAATTTAATGTTATACTATTTATAAATTAAAATATTCGTTTAAAATGAAGTAACTAAAGTTAATAATAAATTAATAAATTAAATAGAAAAAATCTAAAAATTTTCATAATTTGATGCTAAAATTAAATGAATAAATTTAAATTAAATAATCCTGGTATTTTTGTGATCAAAGTTTAAATAGGAAACTTACTAGATAAATTCTCAAAGGTATTTAACTGAATAGAATTACTAATTACTGAATCTGGATCAGAATTATTCTCTGTATTTTTTTGTAGTTTATAAATTTGAAAAAAAATAAGCAAAATAATATAAACTATAAAAATATTAACATAAAGATTTTACCTTTGGATATTTCAGCATCGTTAATATTTTTTCCAAAGCCCATCTTATAAAAATTTTTAATACTTTTTAATGATTGGTCTTTACTCGGGTTCTTGTTTCCAACATTTTTTATAAAGTATTTCATAATCCTCAGGTGTATCTGCTATAGAAATTTCACGAGTTTCATAACAAGTAATAGCGATTATAAGATCCTAATTATTATTAAATTTATCTTCAAAAGGAGAATGTCCACTAGAAATTTCCCACATCAATATACCAAAACTGTAAATATCTGAAGCTTTAATATATTCAAAATTTTGATCGGCAAGTATTTGTGGTTCCATATAAGCAATTTTACCAAAAAGTCCAATATGTATTGAAGAATTATTTTCAACTTTTGAAATACCAAAATCTGTAATTTTAGCATTACCTTCATGAATAACAATATTTTTAGAGTGCTAAATTAAAGAATATCATTAATATTACATAAAATTTAACAAATAAAGTAATGGCAAATAAATATTTACAAGATCTCTGTGTAAAACATCTTCATTATGCAAATAATTTAATCATATGACTAAAATCAGCCAAGTGGTCCAATAATATAAATTTTGACCATCCGCAATTTGATATGCCAATTGTTTTTTATCGTTCTAATTTAATTTTTCAAAATTATTTTCTAGATAAGTTTGAAGATTTCCATTATTTGCATATTGCATTATTAAATAAAGTTTACTTGACTTTGGATCTATAAATATAATAAATAATAAATAAAAATTCTTAAAAAAATTAAGCTTATCTAATTACCTTAGCTTATACCTAAAAAACGTATAATTCGATTACTATGGTTAAGATGCAAATGTATTTTTAACTCATAAATAAACGCATTTAATTTATCATTATCACATTTAAATATACATGTATTAAATTTTTTACAGATTGTATAATCATTTGTTTTTGACCAAATTGCTTTTATAATACTTCCAAAGCCGCCTTTATTAAGTTGTTTTAAATCAATTAAATCATCGAAAGGTATAATTTTAATTTTATTATTTAACTTGTCATTGATCAATTCAAACATATTGCAATTGACTTCATTTAATTAAATGTAAATAAATTAGTATAAATTATCATTATAGTTTATAAAAAAACTAATTATTAATACTTTAAAATACCTTTAATCAGTTTATTTTTAAAACTCATTCTTGAGAATTCAACCAATATTTCTGTAATGATAGGTCTTTGCTTAGGTTCTTGATCCCAACATTTTTTATATAGTTTTTCATAATCCTTAGGAGTATTTGGTATAGTAATTTCACGAGCATTATTATTAACAATAGCAACACAAATAGTAATATCATTTAAATCTTTAAATAGAAGAAATCCACTAGAAACTTCCCACATTAGAATTCCAAAACTATAAATATTTGAAGGCTTAATATATTGAAAATTATGATTTGTAAGTATTTGTGGATCTATATAAGCAGTTTTACCACAAGGTCTAGTAGAATTATTTCCAAATTTTGAAATACCAAAATCTGTAATCTTTGCATCATTATTATGAATAAGTATATTTTTAGAATGCTAAATAAAATTATAAAATCTTAAAATAAATTTCTAAAATCTATATTATAAAATATAAAAATAAATAAAAATAATACAAGATCTCTATGTAAAACATCTTCATTATGCAAGTAATTTAATCCATTTGCAATTTGAAATGCTAACCTGTTTTTACCATTCCAATTTAAATTATTAAAATTATTTTTAAGATAATTTTGTAAATTACCACCATTAGCATATTGCATTGTAAGAAGATATTCATTTGATATTGAATCTGTAAATTATAAATTAATAAATAATTTATTTTTAATAAATAATAATTAATATAAATTATTTAATAATTAAAATTTTACCTAGACTAATACCTAAACAATGTATTATATGATTATAATAATTAAGATAAAATGAATTTTTAATTCATAAATAAAATCATCTTGATTAATATTATTTGTATTTATTAATCGTTTAAATACAATAAAATCACTTGTATTCAACCAAGTTGCTTTTGTAATACTACCAAATCCTCCATTATCAAGTTGTTCAAAATTAGTGAATTCATTAAAAGATATGAATTTAACTTGATATTTTAAGGATTATTAATAAATACAATTGTAGCAATATTTTCATTAATATTTTGATGATTAGTTTCATATTTTCCAAAACTTCTTTCAAATTTATTTTCATTTTTTACTAATCTTTGATGCCATTTATATGCTTTTTCTAAATCTTTATTAATTCCTATTCCTTTTATATAACATTTGATTATATTATATTAAGCATTTTTATTTTTATTTATAGCTGATTTTTGATACCAATAAAATGCCTTTTCTAAATTCTTTTCATTTTGGTAACGTTTAGCTAAATCATATTGTGCGACATTATTTTCTGTTATTAATTAAAGAATAATTTAATTTGGCTTAATTATGTAAAACATGCAGTTAATGTTCTAATATAACTAACCATCTGTTGAATTGAATAATTTGTTAAACAAATTTAAAAATTTATTTTAATTTAAGTTAACATAAAAAAATTTACAGTTGAGAAATGAATAATAAATAAAATCATATAATTATAACAACTTATAAGTCTAGATATATAATTAATAAACAACTTACCATCTGTAATATCGACTTTATAAAGATTAAATAAAAAATCAATTCAATATAATAATAAATAAATATTAATTTTCACCAGCGGTTATATCACCCGCGGTAATAATAAAAAATAACTTACACCCTTCAAAAAAAAATTTATTTGAGTTTATTTTACATGTAAATAGTAATAAATATAAAAATATACTAAACAACCAGCTTACAATTTTCATTTTCCATGGTTATAATTTTATGAGGATAAGAAAAAAAATTATTTCAAGTTATTAAATGATTTTCCTATTTATGCATGCACCTCAGCCACAGATTCCGATTTACAATACGATATGCTTACATAAGTGAGATCCTCATAAGGTCTAAATTCCACAGGTTAAAATTAATTTCAATTCATAATGAAATTCTATCTGGAAGGCTATGAGATTTGCCAGTAAAATCACATCACGGATCATATGATTTGCTATATCTCATATATTTCATGAATAACATTGCGAATTACCTTTACATATTGCCAAATAATAATGTGAAAATTTTATATAGAATAGAAAATACACTAGATATACACAAGAAATCCTTCTGACTTTAAAGAAAAAAAATATTTATTTATAAGAAAAAAAAAATAAAATAAAGCAAATAGTTATTTGCGTAATATTTACGTAGATCTTTCCTTTTATTGATAAAGTCGCCCGGAATTGTAGTATGGTTGTGACTGGTATTACATAATTCCGGCCTGAAAAAATCGCATAAAACAGCTTGTAGTTGTTTTTTTGTTGGACCTTAGTATTGCATTTTTAATACATGGTTTGGATTGTTCATCGATGGTTTATCCCGAAACATTAATCAAGTTATTTTATTTTGAAAATCCTTCCTTTTAATTTATACAACAAATTCTTAAAATAACGATAAAAGTAATAGTACGTTAAAATATAACTATCAAGAACCGGCCCAAATATGCTTAACCGTTAATAACCGGTTAAATTTAACAGGCCGGCACTATAAATTTGGGCAAAACTAGCGAAATTTTGTAATAGCAAACAATTTTAATTCTGCTGGAAAATTAAATTCCAGCCAGAGTCAAAATTAGATATTTTAACATGTTAAAAAAATCTTTAATTGGTTAGCAAGATAAATTTCTAAACTTGTTAATTAACCGGTTAAAATTTAACCGGTTACAACCTCTGTTAATTTGACAAATGGACTGAATAAAAAAATAAAGAGCATAAAAAATATTATTAAGGAGGAGACAATTTGGGAAAGGATGATGCATTAGCGATATAGCGATAATTTGTATTTCCATTACAAAGATTTATGTTTGAAGATCAAGTTGGTTTTTTAGTGCAGTATCGGAAAATCGATACAAAAAAGCATGCTTAGCTTTGAAATGCTTCTGAATGGTGGAAGCTTTAGCATCTTGTCGGGAACGTTTATTTGAATTACAAACATTCTTAAGAAACGGCGGGAGGATGTTAAGTCAATTTATCAATGAGGTCAATATAGAGTGACTGTAACGGAATAATGTAATGTTGGACGGTAATAAGTAGTGCTCCGAGCCGGTCGGATCGACCCGGGTCATTTGACCCGACTCGAGAAAAATTCGAGTCGGGACTATCATTTTATGTCACGAGTCCTAATTTCTTAAAACCCGTCGGGTTAGGGTCACGAATTTGCTTGACCCGGGTGACCCGAACGATCAGGTGATGTGATTAAATGATATAAATGACTATAATTTAAATAATGAGCGGAATTATCAACTTACTAATTCCGGCAACATAGCTTCTCTTGGAAAACAAAAAGCATTGTGAATTAGCTTTTTGCCAAAGAACTTTTAAATAAAAATTCAGATACATCGTGAAGTTAGTCAACTGCTCTTATGTATTTTTAATAGAGTATATATTGTGGGATATATTTAATATTTTATTTTTAAGAGATTTTATAGAATAAAACATGGCATGGCGTCGCAATATTGTGATTCAAATTACAACAAATATTTGGTGTTATTTAGAGGATCATAATCCAAATAAAAATGAAATTATTTTAATAAAGCAACGAATGTCATGTTGAACGAGTTTAAATGTGTCTTAAAGCCGATACAATTCGTGCGTGTATGTGTTCCATTTCCTGGCAATAATATATTCAAAAAAAATCATTTAAATTAATGTACTACCAAAAAGCTTCAAAACAATAAACTTTCAAATTTTATGTATTTTTTATTATCTGTATAAATAAAAATTTTTTCGGTATAAATATTACCCTTAAAAATTCGGGTCGAACAATGATCGGGTCGAGTCGAATTCGAGTCCTGTAAATATTAACGGGTTCGAGTACGAATATGCTTCAAACCAGTCCCGATCCGATCCCTACGGAGCACTAGTAATAAGATTGAACAAAACGATGGAGAAATTAAAAAAAAATTATGAAATTGTTTAATTGATTAATGAGCTTCTTAATATTATTAACATAGTTAATTGTTTATGGCTGATAAGGTAAACAGAAGGTTTTCGGACATGAAGAATTTAATAAAAGGAAAGAAGACAAGTAAGGCAAACACTTCTATTAATAGCAAAAGAAAATTTTAGCAACTCGTTTTTTTAGCCTAAAGATCGAAAAATAAAGTAAAATAAAAAATCACCTATAAAAATTCGCGATTGTCTACTCGATAATTTTTACTTATAAATTTACAAAAACAAATTTGATGGGTATATAGAAAACCGGTACGGTACGAATCGTTTGACCGATATGGTACGATTTTGCAGATGGTACGTTTCGCGAAAATTGTATCGTACTTAAATATTCGTACTGGACTGGTTATTATAAAGTACGGTACGTACTGATCTGCAAAATTGTACCGGTTTACTAAAAACTATATGAATTTTCTCCAAGTCCATTGCATTTGGTTCAATCTTTACGCTTATAGATTCAATAAAAATTTCAGAACTTATTTATATTGTCAAATTTAGAAAGAAATTTAATCCTTCATATTAGATAAAATATAATATTTGAATTTTTCTTATTTTATGATGAAATATATAATTATTGAAATATATAGTAAATCGTATGATTTATAACTAGATATGCAATATTTATTTGATGAAACAAATAAATAATCAAGATATTAATCTGAAAGAATAATATTTTGAGATACTACACGAATTAATTTTATTAATGGATAATGAATGATTATAACCTAATTCTTTAAGATGGATAAAAAATGTAAAATCTAATTGGAGAAGAAATAGAAAAAAAATCATCACAATAAAAGAACTTTTCAAGTAAAATAAATAATATAAATTGTAAATTGTTAAAATTACCATAGTAATAATAATTCAAAAAATACCTTAATGAATGTCTTAAAAAAATGACACCTTTTAAATCTAAATTATTGTCTTGTATGTTGCAGATTTAAAATATGCATAATTTATATTTCGAAGTTGATTATGTAATGTTTTTCGTCCTGGTGAAATTAGGACGTTTTAATAATTAACAAAAAAATTTTATTAGTATTGATATGACCAAAATATAAAAATTTATAAAAAATTTGACTCGGACAATAAACTTGTAACTTGTGTAACATGATTCTGTTGATCCCTAAACTTTTGTAGATAATCCGTCGGTTGGTTAAAGCCACAAATTAATATTTTTTAAAAAAAAAAAATCCGTCAAATTACTTAGTCAAATTTTTAATTTTTTAATAAAATGCTCCATTTCAGACAATTTTTTAAATATTTAGATATTGGAAAAGTTTTTTATTCTCTCTTTTATAATTCATTCTGCCGTATATTTTGTTTTCTTACTCGCACATGTAA
>CAMKVN010002502.1:0-13343 GCA_946474995.1 Funneliformis geosporum
ATATTTGAGTTCAATTTGATTTGATTTGATTCGATTTGAAAAATCAAATCAAATTCAAATTGCTTAAATATTTGATTCGATTCGATTTTGAGGAACCCTAATAATTATATTATACGTAATTACAACATGATTATGATATGTGAGTTTGTTATTATTTGTTATTATTGCTTATTTGAGATTTTTTGAATAAAAAGAACGTGTTTATCAAAATAAAAGAAAAACTATATAATAAAGTGGAGTTTATAAGGGTGGTAGTTGGGATTGTGATGGTAAAATATGTATTTTTGCATATATTTCATAAAATTCAAAGTCACTTTTATTTCTAATAAAAATTACTCATATTTTTTTTCAATTAAAATGTTTAAATATTATTAAAAAAAGAATATAATTATAAATTGCATAATATATTGATATTTTACAATTAATAATTAATTTATTAAATAATATTGCTTTAAAATTGACATTTTTATTAAGATATTTAATATTGAAATCTAATTGGTTTATTATTATATACCAATATTGATCAACATAATATAGTAATATCATTATATAAAATTTTTATAATATATTGATAACTTATTATACTGATGTTTTTTTCTCAAAACAGCTGTATCATTATATAAAGGTTTGACTATAATATTGAATTTCTAAAAAATCTAATAATTATATTGATGATAAAATTTATAATAATATAAAATTAAGATTTTTAAAAACAGAAATTATTTATATCATAATTAATGTATTGAAAAAATTAGCTTTGAACAGTTCTTAAACATTGAGTAGAATCTAAAAGTCTAAATAAAAAAATGCAAAATATGGTTATCAAAGGATAGTTTATAGATTTTTAGAAAGATAAAAATATAAGAAATGTTATTGCTAATAATAGAAAATGCTTAAATTTTAATTATTATTGTAATAATGATTCTTTAATCTTTTATATTGCATATTAGCTCTTATTAGAGTTAGTTATAAATATTTACATAATATAAAACATAATTTATAGGAATGTATCTTGAAGAATGTAAATATGACATCACTAGCAAAATTTCTAAAAATATGAACTATATTAAGGTAAATTATGATTTATTACATTAAATATTTGAGTTTTTAAAAAAATTATGTTAATATGCATAATATATTTTCACCTGAAAAAAAGTTTTAACAAACTCTATATCTATTATATTTTTACTAATATGTTATAGTTATGCTTTAGTTAATATTTTACAAATAATTTGATTTGATTAGAATCTAATTTTAATTCACAGATCAGATCAAATTAAATTTATTAGATTCAAATCAGATTCAGATTCAAATTTGGATTTAATCCAATCTGTTAGATTCAGATTAGGTTCAGATTTGGATTTGATTTGAGTTGTCAGATTTGAATTAGTTTCTCAGATCTGTCAGATTAAATAAAGATTTAAAACTAAATTAAAATTGAAATATTTCTCTTTAATAAAGAGAAACTTTCCAGGTCTTTTCTAAATCTGAATTACATTTCTCTTTAAAAGTTAAAAAAGAGAAACTTTTCAAATCTTTTTAAATATAAATTACGTTTCTCTTTAAAAAAGAAACTTTTCTGTCTTTTATAAATCTGAATTACAAAAAACTTTTTAGGTCTTTTTTTAGATCTGAATTATGTTTTTCTTTAAAAAGGAGAAACTTTTTGAGTCTTTTTATTAGAGCTGAAAAATGTAGCTTTTTAATAATAAGAAACATTTGATCTTTTTTTAGAACTGAAAAAGTTAAAGAGAAATGTTTTTGGATATTTTTAAAACTGAAATAAGTTTTTCTTTAATGATTTTTGATTTCAAATTTGAAATTATCAGATCCAGATCGATTTGAATTCTTTAGATCTGTTCAGATTTTGATTTTGATTTGATCTGATCTGTAGATTCAGATCGAATTCAGATTTAAGTTCATCAAATTCAATTAGATCAGATTTAACTCAAATTCAATCTGATTCGATCTATGTGGAATACTAGTTTTAGATATTATGATTATTTACAAGTTTATAAGAAAGAGTATAAAGGTAAAGCATGTATTATTATTTTAATCAACTTTTATTATTATTTGGAAATCTCTAATACCATCACTTCAGTTTATGTTTCCAAAATCTAATTTATATGAAACCTGTAAAATGATAAAATTAGACATTTAGTATGCTATAGAATTAAAAAAAATTAGAAGCTACAAAAAATTATTTTGCTTATTTTAATCATGCAAAATAAAAATATTGTTACTATTATGCTAATATTAAATATATAATTAAAGATGAAAAAAATAATTCAAACACAATTGAATTCTAAATATTATTTAAATTTTTAATGATAATATTTTATTGCATATGATTAGGTTCAAAATGTGTTATTTTCTTACTTTTCATAACAAAAAGGATTCCTGTTTTTTAAAAGTCTCCAAAAAGTACATTTATTTAGAATTTATAATACTAGCAACTAGAACTCTTAATTAGGTCAGGTCAATCTATGACTTGATCTAACCTGACCTGAATTTTTCAGGTCAGGTAATAAATTTTCAGGTCAATATCAGGTTAACCTATCAAATTAAATGAAATAAATATTTAAAAAAAATTTTTTTTATCTTTTTTTTTTTTAAAACATCTTTAATTTTATTTAATATACTTTCTTTTTATATTCTAATAAAGTTGTTTGTATAATTACTTTGTAATTTATTATAATCAAAAAATTAAATTTTAAATTATAAACATTTTTTACAATAATATTATTCAACAAATTAATTTTAATTTTTTTTATCTGTTCAATTACTTTAAAGAGATATTTGAGTATTTTAATCAAAAGAAATTGACTTTTGTTATATAAGTAAAGTTGCTAAGCGGGTTCGAAATTATGTACATATAAAATTTTTTATTATGATTGTATTAATAATTGTAAAGTTATGAATGATTTTCGTGATTGTATTATCTTACAAAATATTTTTATTTTTTTTATTTGTTTAGTGATTCAAAGAGTAATTTAAGTATTTTGGTCAAATAATATTAACTTTAATTGTATAAGTAATATTATTCAGCGAGTCCAAAAATATATATATATAAATTTTTATTATAATTGGATTAATGGTTGTAAAGTTATACATGTTTTACATAATTATATTATTTCACAAATTTTTTATTTTTATTTTTTATCCTTACAGTGACATCAAAGAGCAATTTAAGTATTTTGGTCAAAGGAAATAAACTTTAGTTCAATAAGTAAAGTTATTCAGCAGATTCAAAAATATGTAAATATAAAATTTTATCATAATTGGATTAATATTTGTAAAACTATTAACGTTAATATTTTTCATAATTGTATTAATAGTCACCTGATTTGCAGATTTATCACAACTTGTAATTTTAGATTTTGCAGTTAAAATAATTACATTAAAATCTTTTGTTTTTGAAAAATAATCAAATGTAAAAATGTATAAATATTTTTTTATATTTTTTTAAAAAAATATTAAATAAAATTAATAATTATTTAATTTCTTTTTTAGACAGGTCAGATCAGGTCAGATCAGGTCAAATGTATATTTAATTTAGGTCAATTTTATATCTGACCTGATCTAAACTTATTAGGTCAGATCAAGTTAATTACCCGACCCGATCTGAACTATTCAGATCTTTACTAACAACTTTTTACATACATAATAGACTAATTATATAATTGATAATGTTTGATGATAATAAACAAGAAAAAAGTGTAAATAGCACATTAAGTTTAGTTCTGCATATAGTTTAGAAGTATAATAGCGAAAAAAATAAATAATTATTGTATGTAAGACAAAACAAAAAAATAAGAATTTTTTGAAAATAAAAAAAAATGAAAATTCATCCAAAAATTTGCTTTTAATTTATATATCTAATTTTTAAATGATAATTTTTTTAAAAAAAAATAATGAAAAATTGTAAATTTTTACCAAAAAAATCACATTTGAATAACTTATCTTATTTTTAAAAAATATAAAAAAAGAAAAATGTTTGGATTAATTTAAAATTTATCAGTTTTATATTGTAAATTGAATTGAAAATTTTAATTAATCTGAAATTTAGTCATTATTTATTAACTTTGATATAGCTATTTAAATAGTTTTATATTATCAAATTAGAATATTTTTTTTATTATTCTTATTGAACAATTTATATTATTTTTTTGAATGATGATTAATTAATTTAATTAAATAACCTTATATTATCTGATTGGAATAATATTAAATTATTCAATTGAAATATTTTTATTATTTCTATTGTATGATTTATATTATTCTTTATGAATGATGATTTGATTATTTTAATTGAATAACTGTTTATAATTTGATTAAAATTATTCAATTTGAATATTTTTATCATTTTTATAGAAAATTATTATTCCAAAGAAATAATTTTTTATTATTATAATTATACAATTATCATTTTAAAGAAACAATTTTATTATTTAATAAGAATAATAATATATATATTAAAGAGATGATTTTTTAAATTGTTCTTATTAAATAATGCTGTTTCATTTCAAAAGAATGATTTTTTAAATTGTTTAATAAGAATAATAATCTATATTCCTTTAGGATAGTATATAAATATAAGTTAAAAATTATGTGTAAGTAGTGATAAATTTATAATTAAAAAAAAAGCATAATAATTTCTTATGTAAAATTATCTTTTTTGTATATAATTTATTTATTTTTAATAATAATTTATGCATATTTTATATAGTATAATATAATCATACAAAAAAATTAATATATATATATGCAAATAATAATATTGATTTATTATTTCAAAGGAAAACTTTTTTAAATTATTCTTATTAAATTTATCTTAAAAGAATGATTTTTTGATTATTTAATAAGAATTATGATTTTTCATTCTTTTGAAATAATTTTTTAAATTGTTCTTATTATACAATAATGTATTATCTATTGAGATATTTTTTTAAATAATTTTTATTGAATAATAATGTATTATTCTTTTAAAATAAAAATTTTATCATTTTATTTAAAATGATTTATCCTATTCTCTTTAAGATGATTTGTATTATTTTCTTTAAAATGATTTTTCAATCAGTATTGTTCAAGTGTTATAGAAACTATTATAGCAAAAGATAACTTTAATGAAAATTTTGAAAAAATAACATTTAAATCATATGATCAATTTTACCGATTATGTAAAAAAATTATACTTATTCAAAAATGGCCATTATAATCTAAAAGAAATTTCACAAGTAGTTAATTGAGAACATTGCCTTTCCTTTAATATATTTATTTTTATTTAAATCATAAAAATTTTATATTATATATTATTAATAAAATTTATACAAAATTTCTATAAATTATTTCATTTTGAAAAATTTTTTTTGAGATTTTAATAATAACAAAGTGATAAATAAGAAATAAGTTATTTTGCTCTATAAAATATAAAATTTTTGACCTATCTATAAAACTTCTAATTTAATTTTCTTTTGACTCACTTGGTTTAGAAAAGTAATATCATAAAAGGCAAATCAATATATGATGTAATTTCTTTATATAATTTCTCTTACCTCCTTAAAAAAAGTTATGTAATTCTTAATGTAGAAAATAAAATACTAGAATTAAAGAATATTATAAATATTAGCTTTTTTATAATTATCTTCAAGTTTACTTTTATAAAAATAATATTAAAATGTTTTGAAGTAAAAAGAAAGTAATAATATTTTTAAATGTTGAATAATTTTTTGGAAATCTGAAAATAATCTTTAAACTTATAATATTGAAAATCTTCTTCATTTAAATAGTGCTAAGAAACATTAAGATAAATTATAGTAGAATTATTAATAATAGAACTATATCATCTAAGGTATTATTTTACATTTATGATAAAGAATTTTAATTAAACCAAAATAGCTATTACTGAAAATATTTTTAGATATGATTTCTTTATTTTTTTTAGAAAATTTCTTATTTAAAATAAAATAAGTAATTAAGAAATTACTTTTTTAAATGGAATTTTCTTTCTTTTTCTTATTTTTTTAGAAAAATTCTCATTTTATAAATAAAGTAAGTCATTCAAAAGCTACTTTTTATGTAAAAATTTATCATATTCCTTACTTTTTTTCTTTATTTTTTTTTTTAGAAATATATTATAATAAGTCAATTAAAAGAAATTTAAGTGAAATTTTTGACTTATTTTTTATTTTATTTTATTTTTTATACTTTTTCTTAAATAAAATATATATCATAAAGTGTTTTTTAAGGTATTTAAATTTAACTATTATATAAAAATAATAAAAATATAAATTAAATAAATTTAAATAAATTTAAACTTGTTATTATTAGTTATGATCTGCTTTAGATAATTTTTAGGTAATTAATAGCTGTTTTTAAGCTAATTTAGGTTGAATTATATATGTATTATATTAGAATTATAGTTGAATTTAGGTTGATTTAGCCAAATAATATATAAATTATGACTGAATTTAGGTTTATTTTAGACTTGATTCTTAGGATTAAATTATAATTGAATTAGGTTAAATTATTATATTCAAATTATTCTGAATAATATCAAATTGTATTAGTTAGAATTAAACCAAAGTTATTACAATTTAGCTATAAATCTGTCACAATTTAGCCAAATTTTGATATATTTATATATTTGATTATTAGCTGAATTGGATTGTTTTGATTAGTAAAATACAGTCAAACCTTGATATAGCGAACCCTTGATATAGCGAATTTTTAAATCAAACATATTAAAATTACCTTTACTATAGTGAACTAGCCAATTAAATTCTTTAAAAAATTCGTTATAAGCTTATAACGAAGTTAATATCCAGATCCCAGAATTCGTTATATCAAGAGTTCACTGTAACTATTAATTTTTAATTAATAAAATTTTTAAATAAAATATTTAATATTTAATTGAAAAAATAAAGAAAATAAAATATTAAAATCATCAAAAATTTTTAATTTATAATATTTTTAAAAAAAAAAATAAAATATTTTTATGGTTGATGATATAATATTTATATAAAATATTTAGAATCAAAATGCATTAAACTTATTTTATTATATTTTATGAATTAATTTTAATAGTTTTCTTACTTTCTAAGTATTTAATAATCCTATAATTCAATTTATAGAGATCTATATATCATTATATATTTTATCAATTTTTATAGTATTACAAATTATAATAGAAATTAACTATTTATTATAATTAATTATTTCTTAGCAAGCAATTGAAGATATAGTAGTCAAAATATGTTAAAAAAAAATATAATTATCATATAATTAATGACTTCTTTTTTATTTAATAATTTAATAATAAAGCAATCTATATGTTTTTTAATTTATGACATTATAATGCATTCTTAAAACTTACTATATTTGTTTTTGTTTAGAACTTTTTTGGTATATCTATCAATTTTGAAATATATGTAATTAAAATAATGATCAATTTCTAATTCTCCATTTTTTATTTAATTTAAATGAAATAAAAAAGTTGAACACACAATACTAATAACTTCTCATTCTTCATAAAGATTGTAGTATTATTATGTTTCATTTAGTTAATTGTTAAGTTCTAGTAAATCATGAAATCCTTACAGGCTTTATTTATTAATTTGCCATTTTGGCATAGTAAAAATGGATAGTAACAATATAAAATTTTATATTTTTTAAGAAAGAAATTTCAAGAAAATAGAGGAGAGTGAAAAAAAGAGAATTAAATAAACTATATTAAATCGTTAAATGAAGCTATAATTAATCACTTGGGGATGATTTATAATATTTTACTATTGCGATAATTTAATTATTTCGCTTAAAAAATTTAACTTCTGCTAATTATGACTCAAATGCAAAGAATAGAATCTAAAATTGCCGTAATTTTGCATACTAATTAAAATAGTTAAATGGTGGAAAAATTTAAATGAAATTATAATGTAAATTTATAAATTGAGGTAGATATAGGTGGGAAAGTTCCAAATGGGAGCACTCGGAGTCGGTTCTTTTATATTGAAGTATTAATTAATTGAAGGTTTTAAGATGTAAATAAAATAAATATATTAAATTACAGAATGAGATTAAATTTGCGACTTAATTTTATGTGGCACAGTAATTTCGTAACGCGTAATTTTGTAGTACCAAATTTTTGTAACAATATTTGTTCGTCAATAATTAAAATAGTCATTTGATAACGGCAAATTTTAAAAAAAATGACAATCATCGAAATAATTTTCTCGCTGGATGAAATAACAATTAATTAAGTTGTTAAAATAGTGAAAAAATAATATAATAAAATAATTATAATGAATAAAAACAATTTTATTATTGAATTTAATTTATTAAAATTTGTTTGAACTTAAATAATTTTTTTTACTAGAGCCGGTTCGGTCGGTTCGGTTCCGAGTCGGAACCGATTATTTTGAACAATATGCAGAACCTCCCATCATACTGTTAATAAGAATGCATTAGAAAGTGGGAAGAAGAGAAATAAATAGCGGATTATTGCGAAAATTACCACGAATTAAAAAAACACCAAACGAAGTAAATTGCGCCATTAAGTGCTTTCAAATTTTTTTTAATCCAGACCACAGATGAATTAAACTCCGAAAAACAAAACCTACTGAATACTTAAAACAGACATTAAGAATTTTTGAAAAATCCTATTTTACAAACTACTGCACATTTCAGGATATCATAATTAAAATCCCAGGCAACAATTGCTTCTTCCTCTCAATTCAACAAATATTATCGCCACAGCCCTATATGATCATGCTGAGTTTGCTTGACCTATATTTTTGATATGCTATACTTTATGGATAGGATATTATTTAGTGTATTATTTACATCAGTAACTCACTTCATGACGTTAACCGATGTAAATAACACAAAGCTAATTGGAATAACCTTTAACCGGATCGTCAACAATGAAAACTAACGTAATAAACATCAAATACAGTAATTCTGATATACTTAAACTTTTGAATTCGCAAATCAGTAAATATTATCCAACTGTAAATTCTTTATCGCTTTATCACATTTCTAATTTAATATTTACATATTACCGAACAATTTTACAATATTACAATAATGACCGGTGGCTTAGAAATTTGATAAATGTCGCATGCATGATCTACAAAGTGCATTTCTTGCTTTTCTCCGAAATTTTTATATACTCGCTAAAATATCAAATTTAATACAATCAAAATGCAAAATGAAAATAATTTGAATGAGTGGATTGAAGACTCAATCTCAAGAAAACTAATTAAATACTACGAATACAAACATTTTAGCAATGTTCAAGAGATTGGTATGGGCAGCTTTGGAAAAGTTTATCGTGCAAATTGGAAAAGTTCAAAACAACCTTTTGCGTTAAAAACGTTTCATAACTTTAACAATGTTTCAATTATTGAATTTGTTCATGAGGTAATGATATAATGCATCATTATAATTCTTCTTATTTAGCATAAAATCATTTAAATATCAATTTATATAATTTAGCTCAAACTTCAACGTGAAGTTGATTTTCACGATAATATTATACGCTTATATGGAATAACTTCAAAACAAGGTATAAAATTTCATAATATGGTTTATTAAATATCTTTTTATAATATATAATTTTTTTCTAAATCATTTAAATCATTTATACATTTTTAGAAAATCAAAATGATCAATTGAAAAAGTATCTTTTAGTAATGGAATATGCTGATGGCGGTGCACTAAAAAACTATTTGAAGGATAATTTTGATAAGTTTACTTGGGATGATAAATTCAAATTTGCAATCCAGTTGGCTAGCGCTGTGTCGTGTTTACATGAGGAAGGAATTGTTCATCGTGATTTGGTAAGCTTTCATTTTTTTTTTTTTTTTAAGAACCTTTAATATCTAATATTTAAATTTATTTATATTAGCATTCGGGCAATGTATTAATTCGTCAAGGTGTTATTAAACTTGCCGATTTTGGATTATCGAAAAGAATTGAAGCGGCAACCAAACAACAATCAAAAGTCTTTGGTGTTATTCCTTATACGGACCCAAAAATTTTTAATAGACGAAGAGATGACAATGCATCGCCACAATTTAAGCTAAACGAAAAAAGTGACGTTTACAGCGTTGGCGTTCTTTTATGGGAAATATCAAGTGGTCGTCCTCCATTTTATGTTGAAGATGAAGAATACGACATAAGGTTAGCTATCGAAATTTTAGGAGGACTTCGAGAAAATGTCATTCCAGGCACACCGGAAGATTATGTGAAGATTTACACCGGTAAATATATGATTTTGAATTCAATTATAAATATATAAATGATTATTAAATTTTTATCTAATTTCAGAGTGTTGGGATAATGAGCCAGATAATCGTCCATCAATGAATCAAATATTTGATAAATTAAATGCAATTATTAAAATAACAGAAGATAATCAAACGAATAATTATGAATCCAAACTTCAACAAAATTCTTTGGACAACGCTGATGTTTCTTCTAGTATTAATAATTCATATCAGATAAATTATCAAATGGATAATAATTTATCAAATAAATCCGAAATTTGTCATCATTTTGATCAGATGAAAGCAGAAGATAATCAAACGAATAATTATGAATCCAATCTTCAACAAAATAATTTGGACAACAATGATGTTTCTTCAAGTATTAATTGTTCATTTGGAGGGTTATCTCAAATTATTCGATCTGATCAGATAAATGATCAAATGAATAATAATAAATCCGAAATTATCCATCAGTTTGATCAGATAAAACCAGAAGGATCAAATAATAAAGTATTAGATATTATTTATGATGATACTATTGAAATTTTAAGGATTACGGAACATAATAAGTATTCCATCCTAAACATGTTAGGAGGATTACAAAGATATCGAAAATTAACTAATCTCTATTGTGATAATACTTCAATAACTAGCCTACAAACTTTATCAAACTCCTTAACGCACCTTGACTGTTCCAATACTGAAATAATTAGCCTACCAACTTTACCTGATTCCTTAACACTACTCTATTGCTACGGTATTAGAATAACCAGCCTACCAACTTTACCAAATTCCTTAACAAAACTCCAATGTTCCAATACGCAAATAACTAGCCTACCAACTTTACCCGACTTTTAACAGAACTCTATTGCTCTGAAACTCAAATAAATAGTCTACCAACTTTACCAATCTCCTTAAAGATCCTCTATTGCAATAAAACCCAAATAGCTGACCTACCGACTTTACCCAATTCCTTGACTTCTCTTGACTGTTCTTATACTGAAATAATTTACCTACCAACTTTACCCGACTCCTTAAAAATACTATGGTGTCACAACACTAAAATATTTAGTCTACCAACTTTACCGAGCTATTTAATGAAACTCCGGTGTTTCGATACACTAGTAAATAGTTTACCAAATTTACCCGATTCCTTAAGAGATATAAAACCTGAATCTTTAATCCCTGAATCTTTAATAACTCAATACTATCCTGTCGAATCTACAGTAGTTAGTTTAGGTCTAATATTAATGTACAATATTTACTCTAGGTTGGATTAATAACTCACCTCTTTATAAGAAAATTTCGTTACATATACATATAGACACGTTTCGTTTCGATATGTTGATAGAAGAAACCTAGTAAAGAATTAGATAGTTCTCTTCTTTTTAGGCCTATTACAGAGCGTCGGCTGAGGAATTAACCCCTGTATTTTTAAATATATCTTTCTCGTTTTTGTTATAAATAAAATTGATCGACATCCTTCAAATCATAAATTCGTTAAATAATCTAATATACATTAACTCCAATACGATTTACTCGCACAAATTTATAAGTATCTTAAATATTTATTTTACGAATCCTGAGGAATTTAATCCATATAATTTATAAAAGATACGAAAATGTATATTGTAATTCTTTTTCAATTTGGTTTGTTGTGTATCTACACAGGTAGGAAAAATGCCATGGTGTTTTGAAAACACTTTTAAAAGTGCATATTTGTTAAGACTTGTATTCAGCTATTAAACGGAGATAATAGAATGTACCAATAATAAAAATGGTATTCTATAATAGTGTATATCTGATTGTGTGATTAACTGATGATAAATTTATTACTGTTAAATTATTTATGATTAAAATTTCATTTCCTTTTATTATTATTATTATTATGCAATAATAATTTAATTATTCGTTCTTTTCAGGATCATTATAAAAAATATTTTTTTTTGGATATTGTTGCTTTTGCTTGGAATTTATATTCGATGTTCTTCAATTAGATGACGAGCCGAGAATAAAAAATTTAAATACAATATTCGATATGCGGGTAGCTTTTAATAATACTATTAAGTTAGTTAAATTTTGTAATATTGATTGTTAATGACTTAATTAGTCTGTTCTTTTCCACATTAAAAAACTTTAAGAATTGAAATATAATCGATCGTGTAAAAATTTGTCTTTATTTAGATTTTTAGATCTATCAATCATTTTTCGAGACAATATGGGCGCTTTGCAGTAGAAAGGTACGAAAAAATTAAAATTTTACTTTACATGCTAAATATAATATTTCTATTGAAATAAGTCCAGATTTAAAATATTCTCAAGAAAAATTTATTAGAGTTTCGTACCTTTCCACTGCAAAGCGTTCAATTAATATGACGGTCTTTAAAGAATTTTTGGCACAAACCATTTCTATTAATTATCCAGATATTTAGCCTTGCGTACCGCCACAAATTCCCAACATTTCATTCATCATTTATTCATACTCGACATATTTTTATTAATCCATTATCAAATCTTTCACAAAAGTGCCTCTACCACCAACATTAAGATTATTATAAAAAGTCTTGACATTTTCTCAGTTACACAGAAAAGAAAATTTTTAATCAAAGATACTTTTTATATTAATTTTTTCAATACCAACCAATAAAAACGCAATTTTCAATTTAACATTCCAAATAGAATCAATTATTTCTTTAAATATTGTGATAGCTGTTCCTTCTACTCGTTTTTTCAATTTTGAATAAATACATTTTGGAACTTTTCCTACATTAAGACCTTGAAAATGATGACGTCAATAATTCTTCGTAAGTTAGTTATCAGGATCAGAAAAAAAACTAGTATTTTGTTGGCCCCCTTACTTTTAATACTGCATTAATTCTTTGCATCATTGAAGCAGCAAGCTTCTCAATAATAGTCCCGTTCAAATCTTTCCATTCTTGCTTTAGTGCAATTTAGGGATCGGAATTGAAACTGCGAAAATCGCCAAGATCAAAAATCAAAACTAAAATCGATTAAAATTTTCAAACTCGGTTAAAATCGTTTAATTGTAACGATTTTAAATCGATTTTTATTTAA
>CAMKVN010002503.1:0-13341 GCA_946474995.1 Funneliformis geosporum
AACCTCTGTAATAATTAGGCCATTAGAAAAATTTATGTGAAGTACATACATATACTTCGAAAAATTTATGACTTGACCATAACCTCTATAATAATTAGATTCTTGTGTAATCCTCTGCAAGATTTATAGAGCTATCACAACCTTTTGCAACCTTACGCAATTTTTAACTGTAAATATTGCATAAGGTTACATTTTAATATAAACCTTCGTAAAACTACGTTTTATAAACCATTGTATCTTTATGCAATATTACGATGTAAAGCTTCGCAATATTTATATTTTAGTATAAACTTTATGAAGGGTTACGTTTAAAAAAAATATTCTTTTTTATAGTGAAGTACTTCGAAAAATTTACGATTTGTATATATTTCAAAATACTTCATCATAATCCTCCGTAATAACTATGTTTTCATCAAAATACTTTATAAGTATTACTGATTATAATACTATGTAGCATAATCTTTCGTAAACCTACGAAGTACTTCAAAAACTTACAATTAATAAACCTGTGAAGTATTGCGATGTACTTCATAGGTTTACGAAATTTCATAATACTTTAAAGGTTTACGCTACGTAGGATTATGATCAGTAATACATATGAAGTACTTCAATGAAAACGTAGTTATTACAGAGGATTATGGTAAAGTATTTCGAAATATTTACAAATCATAAATTTTTCGAAGTACTTCACTATAAAAATTTTCCTGATGAATGCCACTGAATCACCACCATTAAAACATCAACATTAGCATTCATGGGTGATACCCTGTAGATTGCAAAATCACGTGAAAATTTGGATCAAATCATACATATTGCGAATAGCTTCTACCAACTCAATTCTATTAAAGTAAACTGGGAAAATCTGTCTTACTTACAAACTGTAATGACAAGAATAACACATTTACATGTAATATCAACGGTATACCTACAGTAATACCTCCGCTCTCAATAAATGAATCCACAAAATACTTGGGGTTAAAAAATACTGTTACAATAATGTTTAAAAAATGGTTTACTAACAAACAACTCACATATATATTTAATACTGTCATTATTCTGAGAATTGAATATAGAGCACAATTAATGACCTTCACTGAACAACAATGCCACCAAATTGTTTCTCCTTACAAAGCATTTATGAAAAAAATTACAACTAATATGTTCCACACCCTAGGCTATTTTATACTCACATTTGGTATATAATCTTACCAACCTACATCACAGATTAATTGCTGTTCATAGCAAAGGTCTCCTTTTCACAATCAATGATGATAATCTTTTGGGAATTTCTATCAAACATAAACTCAAACAACTCCAATAAAAAGAATGGTTGGCAAACTCCCTACTAGTATGTTGGCCTTATAGTATCCTTCTAAAGATTCAGATTGGATAGCCAATGTCCTATGTAAATGGAACAAATCTGAAATCACAGTTTAAATAACAATAAATACTCATAACTTATAAAAGGAGGAAATACTCTATTACACAATTTAATTCCCGAACATTACAAAAAATTTGCTTTTGATCTAAGAAAATATTCTTTACTTTTTATCAAACAACTTTCCTACTCACATGGTCGATTATTGCTTACTTTTGCTGACCTCTCAGTATATCAAAATACTTCGCATATAGGAAGAATACCAACATAATTCACAAAATTACAAGCATTATTCTCGAATTCCAGTTCTTGTGAGTTACGTCAAAAGTTTCTGCACTCGAAAGAAAGTTATTTTGATTTCACTCAACTAAAAAAGATTCCTGGCAAATAATCTTTTATCTTAGGATGGAATTTGCGCAATAACCAATCAATTATTGGAAAACTTAGACATTCTGATAATATATCTATCACTATACAACATTTTATACCATTACATAATCAACTACGAAAGACAATATTAAAAGAATGCATTGGATGTTTAAATTATAACCAACACACAACCTTAACTTCAACTGTTACTACTTCATGTAATCCATGTTTCACTAATCTTCAACTTGGATCTTTATTTTATCATCCCTGTCAATTATAGTTGGTCTGAGTCTGAGCCCTTCTGCTCATGGTCAATGGATCTGTTAAAAGACCTGGCCGATTTCTTTTACAAATAATTACATACTGCATTAAGACCGCATATCGCACTTCCTAACATACGTTTAACCTCACCTACACTTATAGAAAAATATATTTTTTCCTCTCATTTTACATATTTAATAACTTTAAGTTCGTATTTTACAAATTATTCTGAACTTGAATTCTATTCTGACGGCTCACTTATTAATTTAGAAAAGCCTTCAATTAGAATGGGTTTAGTCTGACTCCAAACTTTGCCTACTGCACCAATTATTTTCTATTCATTAGCCTTCACCACCTCTTTTCCATCTTCTTCAATTGCTGAATTAGCTGCTATTTTTACAGCAATATTAGTTGGTCCTCCCCAATGTCAAATTAAAATTTTCCCCGATTCTAATGTGGTTATTGCATAATTCAATAAATATAAAACTCTTTCAAATTATTCACCATCGTAACAACCATTTTTGAAGATAACCAATGTCCACATCTGGCATTGCATCTTCAATACTATAAATAAGATGCATCTCACTGTCTCACTGATCAAAGTGAAAGCACATTCAGGAGACACTTTCAATGACAAAGTAGATTCATTTGCAAAACAATCTTTGTTCTCATCAGTTCTTCAAATCAACATGGATAACGATGTATGGTACATGTTATTTTTCAACAAACTCGCTGTTGTCATTCCAATTCAGCCATTTATTAAAGAGATCAAAAGAGCGGAAACTCTAGCAGCTTTCCTCAACTTCGATATTTTTTCAAAATATCATTTATCTAATGTTCACTGGCTTGCTACCCTTAGTTGTATCACAGATAATATTGCTTCATGCGCAACATGTTATGAAGCTTCAGCTATCAAACAAAAAAAGATTCATTGATTCCTTGAAATTCTGCCAACCTTAGAAGTATTAAAGAAGCGACATTCGATTCTTTATAATTCATTGTGGAAGTGTTTCTGATGTAATATTGAATTTGAGGACTTCTCACATATTTGGAATTGTATCACAGTGTACAGTGATTTGTCTAGACTAATTAAACAGTCCAAACAACATCTCACATTACTGCTGGACCTTCATGACATTCCAAACGATTTCGATCAGTTAAATATATGGGACCTTTGCAATAGAAAGGGGGAAACAGCCGAAAAATCAAAAATGAGTTAATGGCAATTTCAAATATATTTCGGCCTAAGGATATATTTGGATTATAAAAGCAAGTTATATTACATAATAATATTTTGAGATACTTCAAAATATATCTTTTCGTATATAAATCTATTATTAGTAGCAAAATTTTTAAAACTTTATCTCATTTAAAAAGTCAACGACTTGTTAATTTAGTCTTACTCTTGCGTCATCCCAATTTAATTTTTAATTTGAAATAAGATCAGCATATTTTTTTTTAACTTTATCCTTTTTTTTACATATTTTTTTCATTTATCCCATTTTCTTTTTCCTTACCCATTTTTCCTATTTGACTAACTTACATAAGCTGTTTCATTTTTTTAAAATACTTTCCTTTTTGCTTTTAGAATATCAAAAGATTTTTGGACTGAAAATTTAGAGGTAGGTGAGTTTACGATGGGAAATGGAATTTTTTATTGTTTTTTAAAAAAAAATTAATAAATTGCTTACCTTCTTTTACCGGAAATTCTTTAACATCTATAAAAAGAGGTAAATAAAAATAAAAATATTAATTTTTTTTGTTTTAATTAAAAGAAAAAAAATGAATAACATACTTTCAATTGATTTTTAGGATTTCAGTATTCCGAAAGGCTTCGGTATCTACAAAAAGAGATACCATAAACGGTTGACTAAAGTACCCCCTATAGTATAATACCCTCCCCATAAATTTGATTTAAAAGACCTGGATATTATACATAAGGATATTGAAAAAAAGTTGCGAAAATTTGTATAATACTCAGGGGTATTATACACTAATTGTTTTTTTATATAGCATTTATATGAATTATAAAAAATATCAAAATTTATTATAAAATCAAAAAAAAAAAATATATCAAATTAATCTATGAATCATATTCATTATCATAATCTATTCCTTGATTTTCATATTCATTTATATCATCACTATCATGACTATCTTCTTCTTCATCATTACTCTGATTTTCTTCATCAATATGAATTAGTTCAGTTTTTTTACTTTTTTTCTTTTGCAAACTATCATAATCAAATACCAAATCATCTTCACTACCATCTCTAGCAATAGAAATAC
This sequence comes from Funneliformis geosporum, assembly GCA_946474995.1. NCBI lineage: Eukaryota > Fungi > Glomeromycota > Glomeromycetes > Glomerales > Glomeraceae > Funneliformis > Funneliformis geosporum. The sequence goes on from CAMKVN010002503.1 coordinate 4,298, forward strand.
CACAACATTTAAATGACTTTTGAATCAAATTAATATTAATACTATCCCATGATCTTTTTACCCAACTAGCAACATTAACATATGAAGGTTTTTTGATTCTTCCAGAAGGTGTTAATTCATGAATCTCAGAACTCATCCAATTATTGTAATATTGACGTAAATTTGCTTTAAAGCTTTTATTAATTGTTACATCTAATGGTTGTAATTTACTTGTAAGCCCACCAGAAATAACTGCAATATTTGTTTGTTTTTCATTAAACTTATTTTTTACTGAATTCACAAGATGTTCTCGAAAAGAATCTAAAACTAGTAAAGATTTTGGATTATTTAATAAATTTCTTTAAGTCTATATATTCTCAATCCACCAGAACATTTCTTGTTCATTATACCATTCTTTATCATTTATATAAATAAAAATTCCTTCACCATCAGTCATGCATCCTAAAATAACTGTAAAGTTTGACTTTTCATGACCTATTATTTGTATATTAACGGTTGAAATACATGATGATCCAAAGTAGTTAAATAAGATAAATCAAATATAACAGGAGTTTTATTCATATTACCAATGTATTTTAATAGATAGTCATATTGAATACGTCTGTATAAAATAAAGACTAAAAAGTTTTGCTACTTTTCTAAAAGATTTTTAGGAAGATGTTGAGCAATATGAGTTCTTCTTCTTGTAGCAAAATTATATCTTTTCATAAATCCCTCTAACCATGCTTCTGAAAATTTAAACTCTTTAATATCTGCATAAAGATCTATCTATTTTTTTCATTAGCAAATAATTTTGCTTTTCTAACTATCATATTTCGTATAATAGCTTTTACAGTTTTACACAAATCAATCACCCATAAAGAAAGCTCTTTTTCAAGTTCTAGAAAAGCTGAACTTTTGCCTTTATGTAATTTTTGAATATATAGTACTGCACTTTTAAGTTTAGTTTTTGATTCATCCAGTCTCAAACTTGCTTTGGTTCTATTTGAAATCGTTTTGCAGTTAAACGCTTACTTCCATATTATTCTGCATATTTCATTACAAGTAACTTTTCTCTAGCACACTATTGTCTTCTTTATTTAGTAGTTGTTACTCTTGTTCTTTTATTAGCACGTTTATTTCGATGAACAACCATATCAAAAAAAATGAAAAAAAAAAGATGAAAAAAAACAAAGTTAAAACGTGAAACAAAAAAAAGGTTTTAAAACATGCTTTATGATATATCATTTCGATTATAAAATGATCAGTAATAAATGTTAAAATAATCGTAAATTCTTAAAAAAAAAAAAATTTTGTTAAAAAAAACTTTTTAAAAAACTAAGGCATACTATATACATGCAAATATTTAAATTTATTATTGGTTAATTTAATTTTAAATCGCAGACCTTATATGGTATAATGTAGTACCCTTCCTTAGACCAAAGTACCCTTCGTAGTATAATATCCTTCAACTTCATGAATTTTAAAATACTTGAATATTTTAGTTAACTGTTTACAGTACTATTACTGAAAATTCGAGCTTAAATATGAATTAGTAAAGTTAAGGCATAATATAGAGAAGATCAGGTAGCAAATTCAAATTATTAATCCTAAAGAAGCTGTTCACATATTTTTTTTATTATAAAGCAATATAACAATGTTAACATCAAAATCATTAAAGAAAAGAAAGACATAATATATGAACAATAAGAAAAAGATAATAATAAAATTAGATAAAAAAAGTAAAAAAAAAGATTTGTAATTAGTTATCATCAAAAAAAATATCATCAACTTTATTATCTAATCTAAATATTATCAGGTTTTTTTTATTAAAATAGCTATAAAAATGTGTAAAACAAATCATTAAAATCATAACTGATAGTATTTAGAATATACAAGAAGATACTTTAAAAGATTTTTAAAATAGAATCATGACTAAATTTTAGCAGAAAATTTTTACCAAAAAATTCATTTGCAATTCTATTGCTTTTTTTTAGCTCAATTATTTGATAAAATACCTGATACTAAATATGATATAATTCATAATAATTAAAAAGAAATTTTATACTGATATTATTATTAAAAAGAATTCTTAATTCAAATTAAAGAGCTTATAAAGTAAAATCATTAAAAAAAATAAGGAAATAACTAGATTATACTATATATATAATTCAACCTAGTTGCACTAAATTATTACTTAGTTGATACTTCATAAAGTGAAATTATGAAGTCACAGAAATTGATAATTCATTGTTTTATAATCTTTTCATCGTTCAAATTCTGTCTAATAAAAATTTTTCCTTCTTGTAATGCCATCTATCTAATTGTAGAGTTGAGCACAAAATATCTTTATTATTTATGTTATACAAATCTTCTGTCTTTATATCAAATCAAATACTTAAAATACTCAGCTGGCTTAACATCCCTAATGTGTTCAGAATAAAGATCACTGTGACCATATAGGTAAAGTGTCAGAAATGCTCTCATCATATAGTCTAGTATCTGAAATTTATTTATAGGAGTGTAGTCAATATTCAGTCACATTAAAGAAGGATTATCATTTTGTATACTATCAAGTATATCATTAATAGCTATATCTTTGTTATTTATCGAAGACATAGATAGTATGAAAATACAGAATATTGCATTTTCATCATTACTTAAGATCTTGTCTATTTATTTATTGCTTAATTGTCTTAATCTATAAAGCAGATTGACAATAGATCTATTTTCAGGTAAGAATTTGAGAATTTTATCATTGATAATTATGTCTTCATAGTAATATTTGTTTATTTTTAACTATAATAATATGATAGCAACTTTTTCTTAATATATACAGAAATCTTTGTATATAATTGATTATTTGGAGATTGCCTAAAGAAGATGGATTCTGTAAGAGTTATTTCATGAATCTATGTATATTTTGAGAAAAGTTTATGATATTTTCTTTATATCTATTTTGATCTTCTTGAAGCTAGTATATTGATATCACTACAAATATCTAGACAATCAATATCTCTTCTATTACCAAAAGTCCTTTGAGCTTCTTAAGTACATCTTTTAGATCCATATTATTTTTTGCTAAAAATTTATTTATTAATAATTTTTCTGTATAGTAATGCTAATATTTTTCTTTGATAAGCTTTATTGATAGAATTCACTCATTACATATAAAACAAAAATCATATTGAATTTTATCCATTTTCTCATGAAAATTCTATAAGATATAATATTTATTCTCACAAATGTTAGAGGCTGAAGGCAATGCAGTATGTAAAGATAAGTTATCATTATCTCCTTGATTTATTTCTTAATTTCATGCTTCTGTTTCATTATATTTTTGTATATTGGAATTTATTTGAAGATTTTGTTTGTTAAGAATATAAAATTCATATTTACATTCATTCTCGTGATTAATACGTATCTCACGTTCTTCAGTTTTTATTTTTTTATTTTTTCTTTTCATTTGTGAATACTTGAAAGCCACGCCTCACATTATTTAGAGGTTTCTTCTACTCTTATGAAAAGTCATATTTCATGCTATTCAGATCTCTTTTTACTTTTATAGCTTCATTTTTAAAGTATCTCTAGTTAGTAGTCATGTTATAATGATATATAGAATATTATGTTATATAGAATTTTTATCTTTAATCATTAACTAAATATATAATGATATATTCATTAACAATAATTAGATCATTTCTAGAAATTTCTCATGTGACTTTAATATATACTCATTTATTAATTGTTAAAAATAGTAAAATGTATTTAATTTATGCAAAAGAACACAAAAAATTAATATATACATTTTTTACTAACTATTAAAATATTAAAAATAAAAATTTAATTAATTTATGCTATACTAATTTATTAAATTAATTAAATTTATTAATCTAATATATTATGTGAAATAGTTATAGCAGGTATTTTGTCACCAACCTTGCATTTACTAGTTCAATTATTCAGATTGCTAATGATTTTTATAGGATAAAACCTCTAATTAGTTACCATTACCTTTATTTATCACATAAAAAATAAGCTCCAGACTTAATAACGGTTCACAGTTCCTTAGTATAAAACAAATTAGAGATTGAGATTTAATAAATGGTTGGAAATATATTTTTATATGTATTCTGATTTTTTAAATCAATTTCTAAATGTTGTTAAATTAGTTTACAATTATTTCTTTATCTAATGCACAAGTTGAGAAAATATTTTCTCAATATAAACTTATTAAAATCCGTTTGAGAAATAGAATGAACATTGAATCATTAAATTAATATTTAATGATTTTGCTTAATAGGCTGGATGATTTTTGTAGGTTTAATTAGAATATGGTTTAGGTTGCTAAACAAAATTCAGAGTTTAGACAGACATTTAAATGGTAAAGATAAAACTTGGTTAAATTATATTAAAATTTTATTAAAAAATCTGCGAAATTCAGAAAAAGGTAAAAATATATTAAAGCTATAAAATGGTGAAACTATATCAAACACTTAGTAAAAATTTAGTGAAACTAAAGGTTTAGATGTTTAACTAAATCCAAAATGAGTTTAGACAAGCAATCTTGAATATAGCATATATAGCATATAATTATTAGATAAAAAAAAGTATGTTAAAATAATTAAAATTTTGTGATTTTTTTTGGTTTTTTATTTCCTAAATAATTAATATAAATTTTTTATAACACTAAATATAATTAAATTTGTGGTTGATATTGAAGTATATCGATTACATATAATACATCTTTTATGTAACTTTACATAAAATTATTTGATGCTATGTAAATTGAATTGAGTTATTATTTTTCATTGTGTTCTTTGCAAATCTGAAATTTTTTCTGATATGTAAAACCTGAGTAATACGTCTTTCCCTGGGTTTATTGGTAAAATGGCTGTATAGCGATTTTTAAAAGATAATATAAGGTTTTGGTTTTTAAATCCAGTGTCTTCCTAGCCTGTAAAACCTGAATAATACGTCTTACTCTAATTTGATTAGTAAGTATATTGTAATGATTTTATATTATTCAGGTTAAAAATAATTGGCATTTCAAAGTTAATTCAAGAATTTACTTATTTGTGATTTTTTAATATTGTTTTTTTAGACATTATAGTTTATGTCAAATTTACAATTATTGTTTATTGCTATTAAATTTGTTCATTATACTAATATATTTATTTTTTTATCCAGGTTTATATAGAATCATTAAAAGAAATTATACTGAATAAAAATTTTACCATTATTAAATTTTTAGAAAAATAGATTTTCCTTTCATTCAAAAGGAACAAGTAGAAAACGTTTTATACAATACATTAAAAACTATAGAGTCTGAAAACAATAAACAGTTCATGAAAGCTGAAAAGCTTCTGGTAAATTTTAATGAACTTATTAATTCTAACTCAGTAATATACTATTAAAATAGCATTCATATTCAAAATAAAAAAAGCGAAACTCAGATTAGGACTTCTGAATACAAAAAATTTTATATAATAAACTCTATACATACACTTTCAAATTTTTTTAATGAGTTTCATCGTACTGTAATACAAATTTCCTTTTTAAATGATCATGTGTAACTACTTTCATTATACACTCAATATACCATGGGCAAAATTGTTCGTTGTATATCTGTTTAATGACAAAATGATTTGTTATACAGTTAAATAATAACCAAGAAAAGATTGGTCATACAATTTATCCAAATTTAGCATTACTATTGTATATATATCATATACTTATTATACTTATCTGTCTTATACACTTATGCTTTTTCATTTTTTAAAAACATGACTTAAAAAACATGTTTCAAAATAACAAATAATTATAAAAAATTTATTTTTTGAATATTTTAGGAATCATTATGAACAGTGAATCTTCCAAAAAGCAAAATAAGAAAATGTTTGTTCAGACTAAAATTTATTTCCTGTATCTACTGAACCTACTGCTAATCAAAAAAAGGAAAAGGAAAACGTGTTTTCCATTCATGTTCACTTATATCAGAGAAAAAAAAGAACCAGAGCCTGATATTACTCACGAAAAAGCAATATTTTGAAAAAGAAAGCATTGAAATTAGATGATATGCTTCTTGATGAAAATTTTGAAAAGTTGGATGAAAAACACATGTATTGTTATTATTGTGATATAGGAAAACAAATTATACTGTATTGGTCTAATGATGGTGATTGTTTATAGACGCATCTTAATACTTAATTATATATTAATAATAAAGCAAATGCAGATAAAAGAATATACAAAAAATCACAAACAACCTTTCTTACTTAATTTGTTATTGGTATTAATGATCAATTTAATTAAGATGGAAGCAATTTGCAATACAAAGGTAATTATGATTTTTTTTAGCTTAATCTTTTTTAAAATATATGCTTTATTAAATATTTAATAATAATTTATTTAATAAACTAACTTGTAATGGATTTTTTTCTTACAAATATGCTGCATTGGCGAAGTATAGAACTAAAGGTAATAATTATCAAATTTTATGTGATGATACTCTTTTTAATGGTATCGAAAAGACAGAAGAATACTTTAAACATGAAAATTGTGTAGGGAAACTCAAGTTTGATTTTGTCTAACATGTGCATCTTTGGCTTATAATAAAGCTTTTTAGAAGTGTAATCATCATATGCAAATCCTTATTGCTCAAATTGATTCTTTAATTCTTTTTAAAGAAGAAAAAAAATTTCCAAAAAATTTCATAATCAATTTAGTAATAGTGAATAGTTAATAATGAATTATCAACAACTTTATGAAACTGTCACAAAAACAATTAAGCATCAGCCTGGAACAGCTATATCTGATGCACTTAAAAATCTTCTTAATTATCTTAATACTAAACTTGAAAATAAATCCTATTATTTACTTATAAAGTCATATCCAACACTTAGCCAAATTCTTGAAGCTGTTGAAGCAAATGGACTTGAAGATTAGATTGGAAAATGTGTTACCTTTATGATTAATAAGACTATGGATGAATAACGACCAGTTTTTATTAGCATGACACAAGCAGTTACCAAAATTCTTGATAAAATGGAACGTAGAGTAACATCAATATGTGGAATTAGTCAATATAATGAAAGTTTTGTTGATTTTCTTATTGTATTAATATCAATTAGTATATTATCAGTTCGATGGATTATTACAAATCTTGCTGGTCTAACAGTTCGATTAATACGTAAAAAAAGAAATGAAGGTAATGGGTTTTTTAATATTCATGAGATTAATTCTAATGTAATTGTAGAGCTTATTACAATTTGGCAGTCAACATATAATTATTACAGTCCAACAATATATGCAAAAGATCAAACAAAAGTTGCTGAAATTATTGAAGTTTGCAGAATACGTCAATAATAGGTGGGATCAGTTCCAATTGATACTTCAACAATACCTTATTCAATGACTGCTAAAGAACTTCATACTAAAATTTCATCATTTGAAAAGGTGACATATATTACTGTTTTTGCATTATTAGCTATTTTTCTGGGTATTCTACCATTGGTATTAGCTGTTATACCATCTAATCAAAAAGAAACTAAAGCTGATGCATTTTTTGAAAACAACATAGTTTTAAAAGAATTAATAAAATCAAATGCAAAACCTATTGGACTTTATTTTGATGGAGTTACACATGATCGATCTTGGATAAAAGAATCATATAGTAAAAATTCATCAGTTTTTTCTGATCTTAGTATCACATTAGTAAGTATACAATAATCTTTATTATTTGATAATTGATATTAATTATTGTTTAATAATAATATTTAATAGTTTTAGAATGATACACCTTTTACAAGAAATTTTCCAATTGAGATGGAAATATTTAATAATTGTCAATCTTTAATTAGTGGAACTGGTGTTTTTCATTGTGTTAAAAAAGATAATCTAAAAGTTTTTATATATTGTATATTATTTTTTTTATAATTTACAAGTTAACAAAATAAACAATTTAAAAGCTTAGAATATGCATAATGAAGGCGCACATATTTGTTCAATTGGTAATTTTATTATGTCAACAAAACACCTTTGGTATCTAAAAGAAAAATATGAAAATAGTCAGATTTAACAAATGAAGTATTAAACCCAAAAGATAAACAAGCAGATGAGCTCGCTGAAAGATTTTTTTCTTCTAATGTATTAAAAGGTATAAAATAATTTTATTCTAATTATTTAATATAAACATAATTAGTAAAATAAGTTTAACTAACACATTGACTCTTTTAGCTATAGTTCAGCATGCTACTGAATATAATGATGATTCATTTTATGGAGATGCTCTTTATCATTTCTTTGCAGGACTATTATTTGAATCGTGAAAATCTTGTATAATGGATTACCTGAATAGGATTAGATTTGCATAAACGGTAACAATATTTTTTGCCACAACACAATATTATTTGATGTCAAACAACAATCAATGAAATTCTCAAAAATATAGCATATTCTGGCAATCAAATGATGACTTTATTTACCTTGGTATTACTTTAATTTTTTTGATTCAACATTTTCCAAATTATTATCCTAGCATTCCATTGTATCCATAAATTATCTTCACTACTTTTTTAGAACATATATTTGGTTATGCATAACGAATAATAGAAGATTTTACTGTCTTAGATTTTTTAATGATGAATGAAAAAATTTTTAAAACAATTTCAATTGAAATGAAAGATATAAGTTTTTTTTATTAATTTATGCAAATGTAATCAAATTTTTAAAATATTATTTATTTTTTAACTATTACTTAAGAAAACTTAATAAGACCAGATAATAATGATGAGTACAATATTCATCTTTCAACTGCGAAAAATAAACTCTTAAAAACTTTATTGGAATTTCCTAATATATTTGATATTAATTCTAATTCTAATATATTAAAGATTCATAAAATTAAGTTTTAACTATATAATATAATTATTATTAGGGTTTCGCAATTCGATTTGATATTTGAATATTTGATTTGAAAATCAAACCAAATACAAATTCAAATTTATATTTGATTTAATTCAATCAAATTCAAATCAAAGAATGATTTATTTGATCAAATCCAA
>CAMKVN010002504.1:0-13339 GCA_946474995.1 Funneliformis geosporum
CTAAAGATTGAGCTAAATCTTGCTGCTACTCAATTGATTAAGTGTTTCAGTCCGCCTAATCAATAGTTGGGTAACAATAGATTTAGTATTTCAATTTTCTATTATTAATTTTAATTATTTTTCTTTTAATTAATAAAATTTAAATGTTTTAAATAATCACATTCTTTTTCTTACTAATGTGTTTTTATTTCAGTTTCATGTTGATAGTTTTTTATCTAAATTAGGATTTAATAACTATCACATAGAAATTATCTGATTACAAACTAACTAAAATAGTTTGAATCTTTCTTTCAACGTAACTCATCTCTCTACTTCACCATCAGCTAATTTGACCAAATTTGTTACTATTATTATTATTCTATTTGTTACATCTTTACATTTAAAAATAACTATTTGTATTGATTCACTTATCATCATAAATACTTATAACAAATTATCTTAAATAATGAAACGAATCTCAATTCTTAATCCAATTTTTAAATTCCAACATTTTCCTATTTGGCTCTTTCTCTTTAAAATTATAAGAGATAATAATCTGAATATCAACTTTATCAAAGTCACTGCATATTCAAAAGATCAACTTAATAATTAGGTTGACTACTTAGCAAAAATAGATGTATCTCCAATTTATTTTCAATTATAATCAATTGGATTCAAATATATTTTGCAATATCATAATAATCTCATTCTCTTTCTAATTAGACTACATTTAAAACTCCTTCAACAATCAGCTTAGGCTGATAGTCTCATTAGTCTACCACACTTCCTATAATATCAAGACGTTCACCTAGATTGAATGTTAACTTCATTCATGTTAAATAATAATGATTTTCTATTGACTAATACATTGCAGAATTATTCTATTTGAAAAAACAAATATCATCTCTTACTTAAGATGCTTTCAATTAAAGATACCTCCCTAAACTATTTTTAAAAAATTTGAATTTCAAGATATTTGAGATAAAACTATTTGTTTATAATAAATAAATATCTTTACCTAAACTTTTAATAGGTTTTCCTAAACTCAATTATATTTCATCAAGTTTCAGATTTAAAAAAAAAGTCATTTTAAAGGTTTTGAAATAATTTCTCAATTTTTAAGCTACATATTAAAATAGGTTTTGAACAGCATTATTACTTCCAACTATAACAGTTTTTTTTATACAATATTCAACTATCTTTACTAATGCTATATGCCTGAACTGTAATCTCACTAATGAATCTTTTAACCACATATAGGACTGTCTATTCAACTCCATCATGCTTATGTAACTATCTGATAATACCCAAAATCTTCTTCTTGACAAACTTTACAAATTTATTCTATATGATGAACACAATGACCTTCTTTTTCAAATCAAATAACTTGCTATCTGGTCTTCAACTAAAACTCTTATAATTTGTCAAAGGCCTCACTTTTACTGAACTCTTCACATTATCATCAAAAATAATGTACTATCTAAAGTTTTGCTTTTCTTAATTATCACAATTTATATGAGATTACTTGGACTATATAAAATAAAAGATGTGAATCTTTCAAATCTTGGATCAAATGTAACAACATTGCCTCAGACTATAAAACTAATAACAGTCTTTGGGCTTCATCAGGTTTTATCTTTATTCACATACTACTACTCCTATCTCTCCTTCCTCCTTTAACAATTCGGTTAACTATGGCTTCTCATGGTCAAATTTTTTGGTCAGGAAGTAACCACACCTCTTGCTAGATGGTTGGTTGGATTTTATTTTATGTAAAATCCTATTTAGTCTAGTTTAGTGTAAGATTGGTATTGATTTAGTTTAGTAATACTCTAGATAGATATTTTTATATTCTCTTATTTTACTTTATACTTGTATAATTTTGTGATTTAATAAAGATTTTATAAAACTTCCGCACTAAAAAAAAAAAAAAAAAAAAAAAAAAAGACGTATAACTATCAGAAAATTGGTTATTTCTTGTTAAAATTAGATTTGTAAAGGTAAAAAAAGGGGGATACAATACATGGGGTTATGGCCCGCAATAATAGACTTGTAATAAATGATATATGGAAACATTCCCATATGACGCTAATATTCGCATCGTTCATTAAATAACCACTATGTGCCCATACCCATGATCGTAAGCAGTAACCCGAATAAAATTTTGCTTCATTAAATTATTCATGCCAAATAAAGAAAGAACATAGTTAAGGGTGAGATTCGTAATCAAAGTTTAAATAAAAGAGAGATTTTCAATCGAACTTTTTATAAACAAAAATTATTGATAAATAGTTCATCTTTAATTGATACTTTTTATCACAAAGCTACTTTTTTATATATTATTATAACATCAGATAATTATTTGAATTAAATTCATTTTGCTAATATTGATTTAAATATTATAATTAAGTTAATAATAAGAATACACTTACTCATTACTTTATAATTCACTCATTGTTTCATTATTTTCTTAAATCCATCCTTGAAATATAAATATAACCAAATAAATAAAATATGAAATAGTAATATTTAAATAATTTTTGCGATATAACATTATGAATGTTGTGATGGTGGAAGTGGTTGAACACTATTTTGATCTGATGGTAAATCAGGCATAGGAACTTGAGGTGGTCCCTTTTTTTTTTAAAAAAAAAAATAATACATGGTTAATTATAAAACGATAAGTAAATAATGAAATATTTAAATGTATTACTTGAGTTATTATATCCCAAATCGTTAATTTTTTCTCTTTCATGCTCTCTTGAATCTGTTTTTCCAGATTCTCCATACTATTTTGATACATTTGATGTATCTCTGGTTTACGTCGTTTATAATCCAAATATGAATTATTGATATCATTATTAATTAATTTGATTTGCATCAATTTTTGTTCATATGGAGGTACTTGTTCTTGCTATTAAAGAAGAAACTAATTAAAATCTCTTGCGAAAAAAAGCAAATTAAATAAATAGATCACATATCACATACAATTTGAGTACCAAAGGCTGAAGCCCAACCTGCTAACCCTTTTTTCGGTTGTTTAAATTTTTTTTCCCATTCTACTCGTTGTTGTTCTTTCCATTGTTCTTCCCATTCAGCATAAAGTCTTGGAATATCTTTGCCTTTATATTGTGGCAACACTTGACGAACATCATTCACATAAAATATTGTGAAATCTATAAAGTTGAATTGATAAGACTTTAGTGTATCCTCAAAATAAATATTTAAATAAATAATATGAAAATTCATACGTTCAAGGAATGGTATGATGTCTATCAAAAAAGTATCATTAGGATCTCCTTTCCACGGAGGTACAGAAATTGCATTCTCGGGTTGCAATGAATAAGCATCGGGATTAGAGTCCATAATAATAACTTTTGAAAGATCACGATTCAGTTTTGAAAGGTCCTATATAATAAAATAACAATAGTAAATTAATATTGCCATCATCACATAAATATAAATTAATTTATACAAACCTTGACTATTTTCCCATCAATATATCTTGTCGATTCTCTATAAAGTCTATAAGGAACAAGACCAAACGGATCAAGTTTCATTAAAATCTGTTCAGCAAACTATAAAATAAAATTATAGAAATCAAGAAATATTATTCTTAACATTCTTTGAAGTAAAACTATAATCTTTCGTTTAACTGAAACGCATTAAAACTTACATTGAAAGGTTGAGATGTGAAAATAACCACTTCGAAAAGTTGCGCCACGAAATACAGAAAATATTCTACTCCAGGTCTTTTTGCCGTTCGCCAACCATTTTCTCTCTAAAATATTTTATAAAATTGAAATTTGTGAATTAATTTAAAATAAGATGACATTTGCACATACTCACATCCCAAGTTGAATAAATAAGAGTTTGGTCCAAATTAATTACTAACGTATATGGAGAAGGTGGTGGTAAAGCATCTTGATCCGGCAATAGCTTATCTGATGATGGTTCCGTGAAAAACTAAGAAAAAATTTTAATAACTTTAATAACTTTGAAATAAATACGAATGCTTAAATACTTACGTGAAAAAGATCCCTGAAGCGCGCCTCCACTCGTTTGTACCACGCTGTGAAAGTATCTAAATCTTTATACTATAAACAAAATAAGAATTAATTCGCATTTTAAAAAAGTTGAATAAAATAAACTTTTTCTTACCTGAGTTTCTCGATCAGATTCGAATGGACGCCCTGAATCAAATCATAGATTGAATTTAGCGTACTATCAATAATCAATCACAACGAATTTGTGAGATTTTTTTTTAATTATGTCAAATAGTTAAGAAATTTTATAAAATAATTTATACGACTCACCTGAGTATATGATAAATCCTACTCCCCAGATACCACTTGCATAACCTAATATCTTAACCACTCTTTTGGCTTCAGGGCTCATTGTATCAACATTAGAGCTCTTTGGTTTGCTTCGGGAATCTTTTTTTGGTAAGTTTACGATAGTGGGAGTTGTGGGGGCTGAAGGAGGAGGAGAAATTGTTGAAGTTTGTCTGCAAACAAAACTCAATTTTGATGTAATGGGACTTTTCAATGGACACGAATTAAGCGTTCGATAACGAAAATTTTCAACCCTTAATATGTACGAAAAAGTTGGTTGTGTAGTAAAAGTATGTTGACAATTTCGTGATAATACTTTTGGTGAATTCCATTTTATAATAGAACTTTTAGTTTGGAATAGAAAAGAACAATCGCGACGAGTTAAATCTGAAAGAATATTGTGAGATCTTAATTTTGATAAGGAAGAAGTCATAATTTTTAAGTGAAACGAAAAGCGAGGAGGAAAAAAAAAAGTATTGGAGATCATTAAAAAAATTATACTAATCTCGTATAATATGATTGGCCGATTGAATAGTGGATTTTATCAAAACTTGCGCCACATACGTTGATTATTAAGGTTCATTCCTTTTTTTTTTTTTTTTTTTTTTTTTAAAAAAAAAAAAATAATAATAATACTGGCTTGAATAATAAAATGGAGGATGATTTCTTTATTAACACATCTCAACCATCTCCACCATTCTCATCTTTCGGTGCAAGTTACATTCGTAATTGGCAGGTGGAAGGAGCATGTGCTCAACTAAATTTATCAAAAATTCAATTTAACGAATTCAAAGAACATGCCGATGATTGTATAAAACCTCCAAATAGCTCAATCGGTAAATGCGCACCCCCTAAATTTAGGTATAGATATCTAAAAGAAAGTATCGTTTTATATCTTTTATATAATGGGCAACTTTTTATACCGTTGGAAGCTTTAAGTGGCATTAAAAAAGTAAAAAGCAGGGAAATAAAATTGATTTTGAAAGAAGGTGAAAAAGATTTAATCGAATATAAGTTAAATAATAGTTATAGTAATGGCAAGAAACTTGTGATTCGAGAGAATTTACGAGAAGCACTATTTATATTTTTGAGGTTTCATAAAGATGTCTCCACAAAAGAGGTTGATATAGTAGGTTTACATATTGATTACCTTATTAACAAAAAAAATAACTCGAGAACTCCGGAAGGTGAAATCGTACAACGTTCAAGTTGGGGAAGCAATTGGGGATTGTTCAACAATGAAAGGAATGAAAGCTTCATTCAATCCAATGATGAAATGGTAATCAAATTTCATATTAATGATGAAATTCGAATTTTTCTTTTTGATGGTCATTCACAATATCAAGAAATCAAGGAACATATTGAAAAGATTTTCTGTTTGGAAACCATCAAGAAATTGAAATATAAAGATGATGATGGGGAATTTATTATAATGTCTAGTCAAGAAGAATTTTACACAGCTTTTTCTTTGTATTCAAAGAGTAATAAGTTAGAAATTTGGTATGCAAATTAAATCAATGAAATCAATGAAATCAAAAGTTATTTGAGGAATAAAATGAAAAGAAAAAGACAAAGCGAAGAAAATCGTTTTTTGACAATTTATAAACTTGCATTTGAATTTTTGATAAACGACTCTATTCTAGACTATCTAGAATATCCTCACCTATTATGCCAATGTACCATTACCAGATTTGTAATAAATAATACATAAATCTTTGACACGAATTCAAAAATTCACTTTTTGTATAAAACTCTCAAAAATATCCTATATGCAAAATACCCTTATGCAAATCAATAATTTGAGTTTTGCTTACCTTTCCTTTTTTTCGTTTAATACTCGATCTATACGCGCAGGCATTATACTGAAGCTAAATTCAATGAGACGGCATTTAATAACTCATGATAAATCTTCCGAGGGTAAAAGCGGAATAACTTTCGATGTGCACTCGGAATCGTATTCTGTTGACGGCTGTCTCGAGGAAGAACAGCAGGAGTTAACAACATTTCGGCCGAAGACGTGAGTTGTTTTTTTATCTTTTGCAAAATTCTTGGGAATTTTATATTTAATTGCGTATATTTATAGTAATGTGGAACAACCATTTAAGTATTATCTATGCTTTGATGTTGAAGCAACTTGTGTAAAAGGCGGAGGGTTTAATTATATGAATGAAATAATAGAATTCCCAATTCTTTTGCTTGATAGCAAATCATTTGACATTGTAAGGTATTATTAGTTTGGAGGTTAAGGTTATTATTCGAACGATTTTAACCGTTGTATATTTAATAAATTTCTATATTTAGGTTGATATATTTCATTCATACGTAAAGCCAAGTAAAAATTCGATATTGTCGGATTTCTGTAGAGAGTTGACCGGAATATCTCAGGTAAAATTTCAGGCCTATAAATTTACCACTTAATCAATAGATTACTTTATCATTTTAATTTTAACGTTTTTTTCGATTCTGGAATTAATAGTCAACGATAGATGCTAGTCCATTGTTTCCTGAGATGTTGGATAAATTCCAAGAATTTATGCACCGGCATAAACTCTTTTACGAAAACTCCTGTGCTTTTATCACAGATGGTATATGTTTAATCATTTTTTTAAAGCGGTTACTACGAACATAATATTTATAATAACTTTAATTATTTAGGTCCATGGGACATACGTGATTTTATCACAAAACAATGTTCAATTTCTAAAATTCCTAGGCCTTCATATTTTTCTCTTCCTTGGGTAGACATTCGATCACTTTATTCAGAATATTATAATTGTGGAAAGTGTAATATAATTCGTATGCTAGAAATTTATGGTCTAAAATTTGAAGGACGTGAACATTCAGGAATTGATGATGCAAAAAATTTAGTTAGAATTGCTAAGAAAATGTGGGAAGATGGTGCAATTTTTGAAACTAATCGTTGTTTACAAGCTTCTATTCATAGATCAAGAAGGCATAAAAGAGGAAGGGGATGTAAAAAAGTCATATAAGATTTCTTGATCAGATTGATTAGAATACATTAGTTATATGGGAGTGTTGCTCTAGTTCTGGGCCTTTCTGACCAAAAATGAGATTTTAATTCATTTTAATATATTATACAAGATCTTCAATTGGTCAAAAAATTAAATTATATTATGATAATAAAATAGAGAGTTATTGAACCTTGAAATTTTATTAAGTAAATCTTAAAAATAGAATTTTTATTTATTGAGTCGGCTTATATCAAGTGATTTTCGACAAATTAATTATGTTATTTGTCATGTATTAAGGGTGTAATAAATAAACATTACTACTCAAAAATTCTCTGTTTCTCAGATACTTAATTCCATGTTTGTGTCTGCATCACATAACAACACTGACTACTGGTGATAAATTACCTAAGCTATAATTCTAACCTTAATCCTAATCCTAATCCTAATCCTAATCCTTTAACCCTAACCTAGTTTGGTATTCAAAACTAAAATTATATAGTTTAAACCAGTATGTAAAATCTATGTGCACAATGTGCACATGTGTACATTAATTTTTTGTGTGCACATATTACATAACATAAAATGTGCACAAATTATTACTAAAAATAAATAAATTATGTATAAAAAAGGTAATTTTACATAAGAAAATGTTATGATTTTCTTATTTTAGTAATAATTAATCAATTTGTGCACATAAATTTTAACTTAGATTTTATACACTGGTTTAAACCTTCTGAAATTAGTTTAATTAATAGCAAAATTAGTTTTATTAATTTGAAATTAATTTTTTAGTTTAGAATAGCATCCTTACCCTAACCTTAATTAATATAATTATATCAACCAATTAGAATCTGAAGGTAAGGTAAATTGGTAAAATTATTTTATTTATAGTTAAAATAATACAAAATATCCTACAGTTTTCTAGTTTATGATTCTTTTAAATTTTCTATTCCTGAATTTGTTCTATATATCATTGATCATATGCTTTCAATAATAAAATATATAAGATTTTTTTTAAAAAAATAAAATAAAATAAAATAAATTGAATTTTTGATTATTTTATTAATTAAACTAATATTTTATTAATTGAATTGTGATTTTTAATTGGAGATCTATAATAGATTATCATTTGGTGTTATAAATTTTATAGATATTATTAAGCTTAGAAGGATTATAATTTTTTTGTATTTAATTATTTTAACTAGAAAAGACATGAATCTTAAATTACAGTGAACTCTTGATATAACGAATTCTAGGATCTGGATATCAACTTCGTTATAAGCTTATAACGAATTTTTTAAAGAATTTAATTGGCTAGTTCACTATAGTAAAGGTAATTTTAATATGTTTGATTTAAAAATTCGCTATATCAAGGGTTCGCTATATCAAGGTTTGACTGTACTAGTCAGTATTTTTAAAAACTCAATGTAGATTTGTTTATATAAATATTATGATGGCTTTCAACAGTTGATACTAAGTGATTCATCTTTGAATAAAAGGGCTTTAACCTATTATGAAATAAAAATTTTATGTATTTCACATATAGTTATACTCACAATTTCCTGAATCCTAAAACTTTTGAATATTATAAAAAGTATAAAAATTGTCTTATAGTAATAATAATTAATATAGATGGAATAAATAATAATTTTAAAAAAACATATTGTTAAAACACAAATAGAGGTAAATTATGATTAAATATGATAAAGTAAGAGGAACTTTAATAGAAGTTCGAATATATAAGCATCATCAAATTAATATATATTGATTAATGTTAATTAAATAGTAAAGTCTTTGGTCTTTTTTGAAGTTTTTTTTATGATATAGAAACTCAATAAACAGTTTTATAAATTATTCTCAAATTTTTAAATATATTTTAAGTTTAAGTTACTTAATTGAATGTGAACTTTTATTTAAGAATTCAAAGTAGATAATTTTTGTAAGCAGAACTGCAAATACTATTAATGCTAACTTATTTATTAATCATAAATATTTTGTGTATTATTTAATTTCGTAAGTATAATTACATCTTTAACAGATTTGTTAAATAATATACTAAATATCATATCAAGATTTTACTAACTTTAATTTCTTAATTAAAGATGAGAAACATAATTAATATATTGTAACTTTTAATGTTGCAACGTACATTGCAATTAGTTTTGACCTATATATGTTGCAATTTATAATGTTACAACATATGTTACAACTAATTTTAGCTTATATTACAACATGTTGTAAATTTGAAATTAATTGCTACATCATCTTTAATCTCAATATTTCTTATTTTTTATTTTCTTTTAACTACAAAAAAGACATTTCACCTTTTTTACAATTACATAAGTATGTTATTTCAAACTTTTAATATAACATTTAAAAAAAGTTTTTTAATTTATAAAAAAATGAAAATACTAGTACTTAACTTTATAGATTACTAGAATTCTTTTCTTATTTTTGATTCTTATAAAGTTAATAAATTTTTTTACTTTTTAAAAATCTAAACAAAACATATTAAACATATTAACATTCATTTACTTTTTTACAAATAATAGATGTCTTCATTAAATTTTAAATAAAAAGTTATTCTTATAAAAAAGAAATCATTAGGATTATTTTCTTAAGATCTAAAGATTTTTTATTTTTAATAATTATTATTTTTTTATGTTTATTAAATAAAAATAAAAACAAATTTAAATTTAGACTTATTCTTTTAAATTTGAGTTTTATTATCTGATTTGGTTATATAAATAAACTATGACTTAAATCAGAAAACTAAATATTTACAATTTAAAATAAATTCAATATAACTAGCATCATTCTTTTTACTAAAGACTATACATATTTTAAAATAATATTATCAGTAATAGAAGATAAAGTAACAGAATTTTTAATGTAAATAAATTTATATTTAATATATTAAATTATTTTTAAAATATAATTTTATTTACATATTAAATAAATGAATAGAAAATTCAATATTTATCAATAATACAACTCAAAATAAATTATACTAATATAATAATTTGCAAAAATTTAATATATTTAAATATTAAAATAATTATTATTTTTTTTTTTTTTAGATAAAAAATGTAATAAATAAAAATGTGAATTTTGTAATCTAATATTTATTTTTTTAGATGTTTTTGAAGAAATCTATTGAATATTAAATCAACAAAAGTTTAATAGTATTAAAATATTTTTAAATTTTATTTATTATTATTATTTTTAATAACTTATCAATAATTTTGTAGATTGTGATTATTTTCAAGATTTAATTCTTATTATAAATATAATATTACTAAAAATATCAATCTATATAAGCAATCTAAAAAATAAAAGAAATAAAAATTTCAAGGAATATTTATTTTTAGTTAGATTCATATGTAAATCATATAAAAATCATATTGCATTTTTAGTAAAAGTGTATTAAATGAAAAGGAACAAGAGAATTTAAAAAGGTTATTTAAATAATATAATTATATATGTGAATCAAAATTATTTCTAAAAACATAATATTGTATTTGCTAAAGTAAATTTAACATTTGAATTTTATTGAATAGGTTTATTATACTTTAAAATTATATATAAGAATATTTGTATTTTTTTGTGAAAAAAATGATTTAACAAAAAAACTAAAAAATTTAATATAAGGATAGATATTTGTATATACTATGTATAAAGTATATAAAATAAATAAAAAAAAATGTGAATGTAAAATTAAAAGATAAGCAAAAAAGATATAATATATTATTATAAATTTATAATAAATTTTTAGTATAATTTTATATATAATCACATAATAATAAAAAAATTTGTCTTCTTCCTTTAAAAATATACATAATTATAAAAATTATTATATATAAAGATAAGTTCAAATCAAGTTAAATATATATTTAATATTACATATTTATATTTTAAAAAAAAAAAAACTTATACAACAAAATTTATTACTATTATATTAACTTTTTTTTAAAAAAAATGTGTTAGTTTTTTAGCTAAATAATAATAGAAATCATTTTTTTTATCAAAACAAATCCTATATAATAGACTATTAAAAATAATCTAAGGAATATATTTTGTTAAATAGTATACTAGATATTTGTATAATTGGCTATTATATAAAATATATTGTAAATGATAATATTAGAGAAAATTTAAAAAGACAAAAAAAAATCAACTGATATTATGATCATGAAAATTGATTATGATAATAAATTTGAGTTGATAATAAATATTGACTTAAAATAAAAAAATCAGAAGTAAAAGATAATAAAGGAGTTAGTAAAATTAATTTTATTGAAAATGTGAAATCAATGATACAGATTTTTTATGCAAGAGAAAAAAAGAAAAGATATTACCAATTTATGATTAGAAATTACTCAGAATAGATATAGAGTCAGGATATTAATTTTAGGCTATTTTTTTAATATGTTTAAAAGGTTAATCAATCTAAGTGATAGAGATTTTATAGATTAAATTATTGTATAAAAGCAAAAAGGTTTTTTTATGTTATTTGCTTATAGGAATTGGAAATAAATATATCAGCTCATTAAGAAAAAAATTGCAATATAATATTTTTAGATCATTCAAATATATATGATTAAGCTATTGATTTCTTATTTATATGTAATTAAGTTCTATATTAAGAGAAAATCAGCATGAAAAAAATGTTATATCTTTAATTTATAAGAATAATGTTATAAAAGAGCTTCAGAATAATATAATAGTTATAAATATTGATGATTATCATAATATTTATAGTTTAAAAATGCCAATAACTATCTCTACTAGTACTGTTGCTTATATAGCTACTATTCTTGCTATTTCTATATTTATAACAAATTTAATTTTAAAGAATATTATATATATATAAATGTAAATCAATATAGTATACATAATCTATTACTTATTAATAGTAATTTTTTGATTTTTCAAATAGAAAATTATCATATAACTTTATTTTCTCAATCATTTAATAATTAATTTATAGAAGAATTTTCTTATTCTAAAGAAGATTTATTTAATAATTTAATTATGATTCAGATATTTATAAAAAATAAAAAGATTAATAACTTAGCAATACAATACTAATAGATTTTATTAAGCTTAATTTACATTTAATAGAAGCATATACAATCAAATCTTGATATAGTGAATCCTTGATATAGCGAATTTTTAAATCAAATATATTAAATATATCTTATTATAATAAACCAGCCAATTAAATTCTTTAAAAAATTTGTTATAAGCTTATAACAAAGTTGAAATTCAGACCCTAGAGTTCATTATTTCAAGAGTTCACTGTATTAAGACAATGGAAAAATTTGCATCTTTTTTAGAATTTCAGGAATATCTTCAACATAATGTTATTTTTTTAATTGTTGATTGACCAAACCAAATATTTTCTAGAAAAGCAATAATTATATAACAATTATAATCAAAAAAAATAATTAAACAGAAATTTCAAAATATATTAATTCTTTTATTCTAATTATAAAACCCTTTATATATAGGAGTTTGTCAATAGAAAAGGAGGAAATCTAAAAAAAATTAAAATTTTATTTCATATGCTAAATATAATTTATTTAGTAAAACAAGTCTAGATTTAACTTTAACTCATAAAAACTTTTTTTTTAGATTTCCTCCCTTTCTATTGACAAGCTCCCATATATTTTTTAATAATTATAAAACTGTTATTTTATTATTTTATATTTTTTTAATTCTTCATACAAACATATTTTGAAACAAAAAAGTCTTGCTAAAAAATCTTATTCTTAAAAAATTAATCTATTATTACAAATTTCTAAAAAATATTGCTTTATATGTTAAGAAAAAAATTGAATTATCTTGTTCTAGAAATGTTAAATATCTTATACTTAAAATACTTAAAATACTTTCCCTATAAGAAATTGAAATAAGGAAATGATACGTTTTATAAGGTTTGTATATGTAATTAATGATTCTATATCAAAATTCTATATGTTTTATAATGATTTATTTTTTTATAATTTTTTAAAAAATTAATGTATACGGAATTATTAAGGAATTTAAAAT
>CAMKVN010002505.1:0-13338 GCA_946474995.1 Funneliformis geosporum
ATGCAAAAATAACGTATACAATATACTGATTAGACGTATAAAATCTATGTAAAATTACGTATACAATATACTGATTAAACATATAAATTCCGTATTTTTTTTATATGGAAAAAGACGATTTTCAGTATCTTGTATACGAAAATATTTACGAATTTATTATACTGTTTTTCTACATTTTTTATATATTTTTTAAACGTATTATTTCCATATACTTTCCTTATACTGATTATTTATAGGGTCCTTTTATTGTATTTCCATTGTGTAATATTCTCTTATGTAGTATCTTTCTCCGAATGTAGTACTCCTAGGTATTATTCAAAATTAAGCTTAGATTTGCTTGAATAGAATTTGATACTAATGTTAGTGCTATACAATACTAGTCCTTGACGAATAAGTTCTCACAATTCTGTATCCGTTACTATCACACTTTTGGGCTGAGTCTCATTGGCTGATATTGAAGTTGCCAATGATGTAGATTGAATATGTCTTTTATTCTTTTCACGAACTATAATCTTGACTTTAGAAGAGTAAATTCAAATCTCAAAGAAAAAATAAAAAGACAGACGCAATGCATAGATCAGTAAATTCTTTCAAACTGGTGATCACCATTCCGTAATGATGATCTGTATTCCAGACTCAAAATTTTTCGTATTAAATATATTACTTTATTATAGCAATCATGATAAATAATCCCAAAACGCTTAATCAATTATATAAAATGCTATTATATAAGAAAAAGGATATAATAACTATTCAGAAAAAACTCAGTATTAGTGATAATGCAAATCAAATGGTAAACATTGAAGCAAAAAGGCAGAAAATACTTGCTGATTCATATGAGCTATTATTAAAATTGGTAAGAAACTTAATGCTGATACAGGAGAATCTCAATATTGATGGTAATCCTATTCTAGAAGTGAAATATCAAAGCAATGAAGCTTTTACAGATATTTCATTGAAGAAGATATTTAATTTGCTTATGTATTTAAAAGAGGATATAATAGCAATTCAGGAAGAACTCAATATTGTTAGCTATACTAATCAAGAAATAGCAGAAGAGGCTGATAAAACTACAAGAGAATATATTTGAAAGTTTGAAGAATACCATAGTCACTTAGAAGATGTTTCAAGTGTATTAATACAAAAATTCATCGATAAGGAGGTAAAAATGTTTTATTTTACCGAAAAAGTGCTACTATTAATTTCAAAGGTCTCTTCTTAACAATTACATAAAATATTCGTCAAAAATCCATCTAGTGCTGGCCAGTGCTCATGTCTAAAACAGGTTAGCTAATCTATATTTTTTGTCATACAGGGTGCATCTAGATGCAAAAAAAATTCTTCTAAGCTAATGATTACTACTCTGGATTAGTTAGATCAGTAGAGTTCCACTATTCTACTTGATCGTTAAGTAATCTATCAACAGATCTCAATATTAAAGTGGAAATGATATCTTGAGTCAGTGTTTGTCTGTTTTAGTTATAATGGGGTAATCAGCATTAGAATTAATTATCATAAATATATTGAAATTAGGTTATCAGAATGCCTAGTAAGACTAAGTTCTAATATTAGCAACTAAAGGTCATGTTGATATTAGTTCTATCACTCGCTCTATATCAGCTTGAATATCAATAACATTCTGGAAATTCTCAACATGGGTATTTGGATTTAGCTGATCTATGGCTTCTTTGCTAATTTTATAACACCCTCTCAGATTTAGATATTTTAAATTAAAACATGATTTAGCAATTTCTTCGATAGTTATATCAGTAATTTCATAATAGTTAAGATCAAGTTGCCAAATCTTGGGCAAGAACGAATAATATTACAAATTAATATTTCAGAAAACTCTCTGCGATTAGAAATATTTAGACATTCTAATTTATGACATGAATCTGCGATTGCAATTAGACCTTTATCATTTTTTGATCGAAATGTATTACATAAAGCAAATATATTGAAATACTCCAAATTTAAGTATGATTTTGCTATTAGCTTTAGAACTTTCCCAACTGACTCAGATTCCATACTTCCTTCAAAATCTAAATGAATTATATTTTAGAACCTATGTATAATGCTTTTGATTTTTCTATTTGAAAGCCAGTAATCTGATATTTTAATATGAATTAATTTTGAGCTATAAATTTGTTTACTCCCTCCCCCATGTATTATTTTTAAAAATTTTTTTAATTGAGTTCGATCATCCATATCATTTAGCTCAATGTGTTCTCATAGAATAGGAGTATTGCATCTGTATCACAATCAGCAAACAAATACAGTAGAATAGAGAAATTTATCTATCAATAAGAAATATAATGTTCTAGTAATTCCTGTAAATTAAAAACACTTGTATGCGTCATAAATAATGTGTATTATATGGCATATCTTTAATCATAAAAATTTTTTGAGTAAGACTAAAGGCACTTTGCATAATCACTGCTCTAAACTAAGTCTTTTTCATTATTTCATCTAATGTAAGTACCTATAAACCATCTATACGAACTTTAAACATATTCTCAAGTGATAAACCTCTGAAAAATATATTTTTAAGAAGCCATTCTGGATAGTTTTTGCTTAAATTACACTCTTTTAATTTCAAATAAAATTCCTTTACCATATAATTACCTTGAACTAATGATCTAGTCTGAAAATTGAAAAGAATTTTTCTTTTGGACTATTCAAGATTTGCCTCACTTTTCCATATATCATTTATACTGTGATACTTTTTTAGATCCTATGCTGGAAAATGATTAAGTAAATTAGTTGTATACATTTTATATAGTTAGAAAATTTTTTAATAAAAAAATAAACCTTTATTCAACGCTCTTAACTATGCGGTAAGATATCATGCAAAGTGCCTAATTTTTCAAACCCCTTCAGCTCAGCTCACTTTAAATTACAAACTGTTTAACCTTTCTTCGTCATGCCTTTCTTCATTGCTTATGAGGGACAGCTTTTTTTTCTCTTACTTCAATTATCTCAACTGAATCAGAATCTTCAGAAGACTTAGATGAATAGGGAAGACCCTTATATTTTTTGATCTTTGACAAGAAAGCTATATCTTGTATTAAGTCGACCATAGTCTTCTTGTCTATACATTCGTCTAGATCTTTTAATTCGACTTTTAAGGATCTCACATTTTTTTCCAATCTTTTTACCCTTCTTTCTAAAGTATTAGGTTGGAAATAATAATCTTTCAATTGTTTCTTTAGTATCCTATTTTCAATGGAAAGTGCATTATACATATTTGCATCTTATTCAGATTCAAGTAATTTGGCTATTTTCTCTGTATGTCTAATAACTTTCTGTTTGATATCTATACTATTAGATGAATGCTTTTGATTAGTTACCATTTTCGTGATATATTATATATGATATATCTTGCTTCAAACAAAAAAATAAATTAATAAATAATATTCTGATCTTCTAATCCATATATATGATTAGTTTTCATCAGAGAACATAAATAGTTTTGCTTGATTATAAGGTATTCTGCTGACTCGCATATTCACTATAGTATACTTCTTAGTTGGAGACACATTGTTATCAGGACAGTGCCAAAGTGCCTGTCTGGTAATAGTTAAAGCTTTTGATGGATTTTTCGCTCTATGCATTTTGTATGAAATTGCGCAAATTTCTAAGAAGAAGTGGCTTACCTGTTTCAGGGAGACATTCATTCTCTTTCAGAAATTTATTTAAGAATTTAGCTTCAGAACTTCATGGGTCCCCTAACTTTCTGGAAGATATTGCTTTCTGAATCTATATAAGTAATTCACTTGCCCACTTCTCATTCATTTTTAGCTATCTAAAAACCTGAAGAATGTCTTGTTAACTTTGATTTTTTGTATAACCAGTTACACCTCCATTATATATGCATAAGTTTTTAATTTCAGAAGGACGAATACATAACATGATTATTACATCAACTAGAATCAGTTTCTTAGATATATTAGTCCATCAATAAATCCAGTCTTTCTTTAACCGATTCTAATAATAAGTAATCTAGGAAATCGATTTCTTCATTTTCACATTGATCACTTCGCGCCTTTTTAATTTTGTTAAATGCACAAGTTGTTTTTCGGTCAAACATGCCAGAGGTTATTTCTTCTAGAGTATTGAGATTTCACAATTCCCTTCAAGCCCTGAATATACGAGATGAATCAACAATAGCATCAGTAGCTGTTTCAACTAGGACTCTATGTATTGCTTCCACTTATTTTTGCTAAGATTATCTCGTATAATACGCTGAGCCATTTCTTTGATAATTTCTCCTTCTAGAATAATATCAGATACTTGACATATATTTACTTCTGCTTCTGATTCCTCTTCTTGAAAAGTTACTTGTATTTTAGCTTGACCAATTCTTTGAGAGAGACTAGTATATATATTTGCTCTTTGCTAATACCATATTTATCTTTAAGACACCAACAACCCTTATCTCTTTTTGTTCTATCCGTCAAGAGCTTGAGTAATTCTGGTACATACTGACTAAGCTCTCCATTTCTCATCTTTGGGTTGAATTTGCGGTCTGTAACATATTTTGTTATAATTGCAGACATGATAATGTAAATAGAGATTATAGATCATCTATTAGATTGTGCTAAACTGTTAGATTATACTACGTATAAAAAAGTTCAATTCAAAATAATATTTCTGATAATTTACTACATAATCCCTCTAGTACCTACCCGTTCATGGTCAGTAAAAGGTCAGATGAGCAAAAAATAATATAATTTATGACCTAATCGAAAAGGGTATTTCATCAATTTGAAATCTGCAAGTAGATATGATATGCGAAAAAAATATATAATCATAGGACCCCATATCAAGGCTATGAATGATCTAAAACCTAGATGTTAATACTTAGTAAAATGGTTACACTAGAGCTAAAATATGCTCTAGTTCTAAAGCTTTTGTCTTGGTGAGGGCATCATATAAAGCACCTAGTCTATATCTTGAAAAAGTTAAATTCAGGTTATAGAAGAGTTTTATAAGTATGTTATTCCTCCAAGTTTTTGTCTCTTTACACTTTCAGCATAATTTTAATAGTTTGCATAAAATAAAATTGTGCTAATTAGCTTAGAGCAAAAAATTTGCAATAGACTTATTTTTTATTGATCAGCGTTAGCAAACTTCTTTCTGATACAATGCTTCAAATACGATATGAAATGAAAGAAAAGTTTCTTTCTAATACTGGCAATTCATGTAAAGGCAGGATCAAAACCTTTCTTTTTTCCAATGCATATAGCCATCACATAATAATTTATAATACACTAGCCCATTTATAACTATCATACGATTAGATTTGGGTTATATATTTTTTTGTAAACTTTACTCTCAGGCTCACACTCTGCAGATTGGTCTGATATGTCTATAGCATTAGTATGAAAAGTCATTTATGATATCTTAATACTGAATAATTTAAATATACATTTTATTATAAAATTAAAGTGAAAAGGTTTTTATATCTTAAAATACTTATATAGATCGTATTACTTACCGGTTTATCAAGTGAGATGGTTCCATTTGTAAGGAGTCTGTACTTGTATTACTAGCTGTATAAGACACTGAAAAATATATAAAAAAAATATAAAAAAAAAACCATGCCTTGTTTATGGATTTCCTACTGATGCTGATTTAGGGTATTGCACTAAATATTATTTTAAATATTCTGTAAAGTTTCATGTACTAAATTATCGAATGAGGTAGAAGTATAAGGCTGAGACCAGTCAACCCAGAATTTCTGAAGCTTCAATTTCTAAGTCAGGTAATGAGAGTACTTAGAATCCCTGAAACTCTGATTTTCGAGTTGTGTGATGTGGTTGGATCCTTTCAATCCAGAATCTATAAAGCTCCAGTTTTTAAGTCAGATGATGAGAATATGGATTTAGGTCTATTTGAAGAGCTCTTCTTTGAGAACATTTGTAATTGCATCACGTGCTGACACTATGAGATAATGCATATATAATGCATCTGCATATTCTTTCAAATTGTCTTACTCTTTATTGAATGCATATGCTGGATTCTTACATGAAGGAATAACCTCCTCCCATACAATCATACAATTAAGAGAGTTAAGTTGTCTTACAAAATCACACTCTCTTTTCAAAAATACTATATTATCATTGGATTAAAGATGGGAACTGTAATTAATATGTTGCAACTTTTAATGTTGCAACTTACGTTGCAATTAGTTTTAACCTATATATGTTGCAACTTATAATGTTGCAACATATGTTGCAACTAATTTTAGCTTATGTTGCAACATTTTGTAAATTTGAAATCAATTGCTGTACCATCTTTACATTGGATGGTTCCTCCTCTTTGTAAATTCCTTCTGCTTTCTCATAAATTAACTGAAAATGCTTTCCTTTAACATATTTCTTTTGCACTTCATATTCTTATTTATGAGCTTGAGTTGATGAACCAGGTCCAACTTCAGGATCTTTTTCCTGAGCATCTTGTTGCTCAATTATGTTAGGTTCTTGTACACCTTCTCTATATGCTTGAGTTAGTGAACCTGGATCTGCTTCAATATCAGGAGTTTAGTTAATCACTTTTGGCTTTTCCTGAGCATCTTGTCACTCAATCATGCTAGGTCTCTTCTTTTGACTCTCCTTTTGACTAGAAGTTTCAGGAGTTGGAGCTTATTTAGTATATATTAATTTTTATTACTTTTGTAATACTAACAAAGTTTTTGAGATGTAGCAAAATCTTATTATAGCAAAATATTTACAATTTTTTTATCTTTTCTAAACATGATACTATAATAAGTTTACCTCTAATATATATGTAAACATTTGTTCAATTTAAATTAATTAATTATATCACCTAATATTCAATTACCTTTTTTTTTTCTATTTTTCAAAATTATGAGAAAATAGGGCTAAAAAACATCAACCTTGTATAGAATCAGGATATAATAAGCCTACTGGATCATCTTGTGGTCGTTGTCATCTTCATACTAGAGGCTATTATATGATTCAATATATTAATAGACTTCAGGATAAAGCCCTGATGTTTGATATGTGTTCAAGAGGTTAGACTTTTAGTAAAAGATAGATTTATTATATATTTAGTTGAGATGTTAGACTTTTTTTTACGGTTTGATTTTACATATAGGTAGACAAAAGATTAGACTTTTTTGTCTTAGGTTTGTGTAAAGGAAATGGCTTAGAATAGTTTCCTGTATGTTGATAAATTGATAATATGCTAGAACATAATCATTAAGCTTTTGGTTTGCAAATTAGATAACAGTTAAATCTAACCTCGAAAGGTTAGACTTAACTTATGGTATGTATTTAGGCTTGCATGGTCAAGCCTAGTTCAAATAGCGTCACTTTGTTCCTTGATTTTTGATGCCCCTTTCAGAGTCAAGCAGAATAGCATAAAAGTTATTATTCATATTGGGTTTGCAATATCATACCTGACTCAAATTGCTTCACTTTGTTCCTTGATTTTTGATGGCCCCTTCTGAGGTAAATAAAATAGTAAAAATTTTTTGATATATTATTTGGGATTAAAATCAGGTTAGAATGGTTATATCAATCAGTGTAATTCTTGGTATCAGACAGGTTAATTTCTAGTAAAGTTTAATATTATCATCTAGATTTGAGTTAAAATAGGGTAGAGGCTTGAATTTAATAATTGATTCATATAGCTAAAATGGATTCGCAGATAGACAGGAATCTTTCTAAGTATGATTTTGGAATTTTGTCCTAGAAACCCCATTTTTGGCGTAGTTTCTGCCTTTATCTGTTTTAGCAATTAGAGCAGATATTCGTGAAAAGTTTGTTATTAATGTAAAATCTGCTATTGTAGGAGGAATGAGTTTATTCACCCTTAAAAAAATAATAATTTTCACTTCAAAACCTAATCCAAATAAATTATTCCAGTAATAACTTGACTATGTTAATAGGAATAACTTGAGAACATAAAAAATCAAAAACTTGAAGGAATGATGTACTTATGAAATTCTTCTATTATTTGAATTTAGCTTCTTTGAAGTATAAACTGGATGCTTTATATAATATATTTACTAAGATAAGTGTTTTAGGATCAGAACATATATATTGGTTCTAATGCAAATTTAAGACAGATTACAATATAAATAAATTGTTTATATTGGTTTGTAGCATCTAGTCATGGCAAATTTTTTAAGCAAAATTTAATTTGTTATTAAAAATAAATTTTTAATTTTTAGATAAAATCTTTCTATTTATATATTTTTTATAACCTGTATTTTAAATTAATGAAAAGATTTTTAAAATTCGATCATTAATTCAAAAGAAATAAGCATTTGAAAATAATCCATTTTTATATATTGTGAATAACATCTAAAATAAGCAGATTTGATTGGTCAATTTAGTATTTGTGATCACATGTAAATTTTGCTATTAGCATTTTTTTAAACTAAACCATATCAAGATTTGATTATTTAATAATCTCTTTTTAGTTCAGTCAATAAAGATTGAATAAGCAATTCCTTTTTGCTTTTTTTTCTAATGAGAAAAAAAAATGCCAATTTTATAAATGTGAAAAATTTACCAGTCAGCCAGTTTATAATTGGTTTACATTAAAATTCATTCTCATTGGTACATTTACACATATAAAAAAATAAAATAATGTAAATCAAATTTTACAATTTATTTCTAATAGAATGTCAGTCAAAGCAAAAAAAAATATTTAGTACATTTAAATATATCTTCAAAGAATAAGTCATTTATTGTTGAAGATTCTTCTTCATTTGAGAAAGTTTCTGAAATATCTTCTGATGATGAAATTGTATAGATAGATTTTGAACTTGATAATGAATCTGAAAATACATTAAAAAAACTGTTTATAGTTCAAAAAATATCAAACCTTCAAAATGACTACTTTGATACATAGATAATAGCATCTGAACTAAAAAAGAAAAAAACAGTTGCAAAAAAAATGGCTGTAGAAATGGCAATACCATTACAAAGTTTTTCTTCCTATACAAAATAAGCTTGATATACAAATGAATAATATTCAACCAAATGAATTAGAAGGCTACAATCAAATTCAAAATATTTTTAATGATATTGATACAATAAATTTATCTACGAAATCAGAAGTAGAAAGTAATCCTGATGATAAAATTGAGTTCAAAATTTAATTCCTCTTATAGAAAAAAACTTCAAGAAGAAAATTTACTATTTGAACAAAAATGGCGATTGGGAGCTGTACTTCAATATTGTTAGTATTATCAATTAAAATATTAGAAAAATAGAAGCCAGCCTTTTTATTGCACAACAATTAGGAAAGAATAAGTATTTTGTTCATCAACTTCGAGAATGGACTTGTATATTAGCACAAAAACAAGAAATCCCTATCTCAATATGCGGAAAACATATTAAAGTCAAAAGCTTACTTGATGACGAAGATGTATGTCACAAAATTATTAACTATTTACAAATCAATAATTTTGAATTTTATTTATCTGACTTTATGAATTATGTATCAAATTTTATATTTCCAAAATTAGGTATTAATTGTGAAACCAAAATTGCATATGTAATATTTTTTTTTATTTATTAGAAAAACTAAAGCTTGACATTGGCTTTGTAAAATGGGTTTTCAATATAAAAGATTTCATAAGGGAATATACATTGATGAACATGAAAGAGCAGATGTTGTTGAATATCATCAACAATTTCTTACTCAAATGATAAGGTATATTATAATTAATTAATTATTTATTTATTTATAATTAATATATAATAATACTTAATCTTTAAATAGATATGAAAAATCAATGCCACAATTTGAAGGAGATGATTTAAATATTCAAATAAATTCTTCTTTTAATGAAACAGAAAAACTTCACATTTTTATTACTCATGATGAAACATTATTTCAAGCTAATGATGGTCGAAAATCTGGATAGAATCCTGATACTGAACAACCACTTCGAAAAAAAGAACAAGGTTGATCAATTCATATTATTGATTTTTTGTATGAAACTATTGGAAGACTTAAACTTAATGAAGAACAAATAAAGACTGTTAATGAAAGTTTTCCACATAAAGCAAAAGTAATAATATATCCTAGAAAAAATCATGATGGTTATTGAAATGTTGAACAATTAATTAAACAAGTATGTTATAATATAATCTTTTTTTTTTTTTATTATTTATAAAAATATAATTTATTTAACAACTTTATTTAATATATAGATTGTTGAAAAGGCTATTCCTATTTTTGAATTAACACTTTCTGGAGTTATTGCTGTATTTGCTTTTCTTCACATGATGCCAGTAAATTACTTAACAGTCTTAGTTTTAATAGGTAAATTAGTTAGTTTTTTAGTCTTTTTTATTCTTTTTCGTAAGTTAGTTATACTAGGCATAAGTTTTTAATAACCGTTAGTAGTAAAAGAAAAAATTCCTCACAGTTCGTTTGTGGTAGTAAATAAATTTGTAATGCTCTTCGCTAGAAAAATCACGTGCGCGTTACTTTCGGAACTTGGTACTAATCCATTATTTATTAATCAGAAACACGCTATTAATTGCAAGATTTGCCTCAAAGTTAATAAAGCACAACATGCATCAAGGCCCAGACACAATAAAATAATGCATATCAAGTTTGATCTCAATCGTAATAATTGTATTGCAATATTTTTCGCTTTTATTTGTTAATCTCGAGTTTTATGTCACAATCAAAGTGATTTCGTAAAATTCCAATTAAATTCAAAACATCCATTCGCATAGTTTTTTTTGTATCACCAAGCGAATGTAAGTCCGTTGTTTTGCACGGTTTCCATATGCCAAACTTCTTGCCCATCTAAACGACGAATTGCCCTAGAATCTACTTTGACTATGCCTGAATTTGTCGTGGATTTTGTTATTTTTGCTGAAGACGCATGACTTTCAATCCAGTCGAGGTTGAGATTCAAAAACGTCCTCTCATAAAATTTTAAAATCGATGATATTTGATATGTAATAAATTTCCGTTCGCCTATATTTCGGTCCATCGTAGGATTAATATCTACGAGATTGTAGCTAAAAGAGAAGTAGCTATCAGTAACTTCCTTTAACCAATCAATAAAATCAATGCCTACTTACAAGTCGAGGAGAACTTTCTCCCAATACAACCGGAAAAGTTCATCCGGAACATTAACCTGAACTGCAGTTTTAAACCTAATTCCGGTTTCCTTGAGAACGGTATTTATATATTCTTCCAAATCGGGTGTCCATATTGTAGGGTTGGCATCACGAACAGAGAACAGCTCAATAGCGAGCTCCTCACCGATTTCTGAAGATAACTCCGAGACCGTTTTATCAAAAGCACATATGGGGTGAGTGCTGGGAAAATGGACCAAATTGATTTTTTTTTTTAAAAAAAGTTTCTAAGTAAAATAGATGTAGATTTGGTCATCTGATTCAGATCATTTGTTATTTCAAAAAAAAAATTTTTTGTTGATTTGGTCCCTTTTCCCAGCACTCACCCCATATCATGTATATATCTTCGGAGTATCTAGAGATTCGCAAGGCAAGATATTATTAGAATGCCTCTCATTCGTTTAGTGAGAAGGAAATGGGAAACTTACTGCTGAACTTCCTTTTCAAACGGTCGTTTATTAGGCGTCGTCATCAACGGACTCAAATCCCAAGGTGCTTGTAGCGGAGTTCTGGGTGGTTGAGATTCTGACGATTGTGAATGGGTATTACTTGTAGTGCCTACTCTCTTAGGCTTCTTCGGTTTCTTCTCTTCGTAAGAATCGGAATCCGTCTCTGGTTCGGTATAGTCTACCTTCCTCTTTTCCCTAAGAACCATCTTAGTCGAAGAAGAATTTCCTTTCTATAAGTAAGTATAAATCAGTTTCAATGTAATTATCCTTGAAGTTTTAACTGGGCTCACCTTTTTCGTTGGTGATGCAGTTGTGTAGATTGAAATTTGTTTTTTTTGTACAGCAGATGACGTCTCTTGAGACCTGTTCTTTCGAATTCTAAAATCCCTTTTTTCTAAATTCAGAACAAAAAGTTTAGCAAAGTATCACTATAGAAGTTCTTGTAGATAACTTACCCACTGCAATATTGATTTCTCATCAATTAGCTCAGACTCCATAACGACGTCTTGTAGATTCCAAAAAAGCTTTACTGAATCAGACCTTTTATCCTCCTAGAAAAAAATTGTTTATGAGAAGAGAAACGCATGACAATTTCTTTGCTTTTATACACAGATCCATTAGAACCAACTATGGACAAGCATTCCACCATTCCCTTGCGAGCATTCCATTCACAAAGTAGTCCATATGAGCATTCCACTCAAAAATTAACTACGGACAGAGCATTCCACCTTTCCTTTGTGAGCATGCCATTCACAAAGTAGTCCGTACAGACATTCCATCTGCGTAATCCGTGTATAATAACTAAACAAAATGTATAAATATTACCTTGAAATCACTCTTCCACTTTAACACTTGCTGGCCGATTTCAGATACTTCAGAGTAGTACTTGCTGATGGTATTCAATTCGCTTTGATAACGATAGTGCTCTACTTTCGGATCTTCCAAATCACCTGCGTGGAACCGGAAGTCTAAAAACTTCTTGAGTGAAGGATTGACATTATTCTTCCAAAAGGCTACATAATCAAATGATAAGTTAATATAAGGCGTGTTCACAAGAAATGAGTACTTTGTCTTACCAGGATAACTTAAAGCTTGAACGTTACGTCTTGTTTTAATTATCTAGCAATAAAAGATAAGTACAGTCAAACCTCTATATAACGATACAAATGTTTTGAGAAAAAAATATCGGTATATCAAGTTATCGTATATTATGTTGATCAATATCGGAATATAATAATAAGCCAATCAGATTTCAATAATAAATATCTTAAAGAAAAATGTTAATTTTATAGCAATATTATTTAAGAAATCAATTATTAAAATAAAAAAAAAACTCTTTCCTAAAAAATAACAAAAATGCCAATAACTAGACAAACGAAAAATAGAACCGCTAATAAAAACTCTCAAACTCTTTCAAATAATAAAAGAAATAATAACAACACGAACGACAATACTTCTCCTAGCTCTAGCCAACAAACTTTACTTACTAAACAGACTGAACAACCAAAAAAAATCAAACTCTCTTCCGATAATTTTTCCCAAAATATAGAAACACCTTTAGAACAAACTATTAACAATATTATTACTGGTAACGACTTTATTCCACCTTCTAATGACTCAGCAGTTGAACATACTACTCCAGAAATTATGGATATTGACTCAACTTCCACAGACTTAAACGATAAAGAAACGTATTCTTCTCCTGCTAAAGATACGACTCATGACTCTATGCACGCTTCTAGCTC